>VZTG01009485.1:150764-181820 GCA_013397845.1 Melanocharis versteri
CGGGGAGCGGAGCGGGACCGGCACCGGCCCGCGGGACCTGCCGGCGCCCCGCCCCGCCCCGCTCCCCTCCCCGGTAACGTGCCCCGGTGTCGCTCCTGGAGGGTGCGGGTTAATCGCGGCGTGCTGGGTGCGCTCGCTTGTTGCGCGAGTGTCGCGCTGAGCCCCCGCTCGCCGAGAAAGCAGAAGGGCAGCTCTCCGCGTTAGAAAAACACTTCTGCCAGCTGTTCAGGGGGAGAGGTACCCTCAGTGTACTCTGTTCGCACCCGGTGCCTCCCTATGGCCTCGGTGACACTGAGCCCCTCAGTTCAGGAGGGACCCTGAGGGGCTGGAGCGTGCCCAGAGAAGGGCAGTGATGCCGCGAAGGGTCTGGAGCATCAGTCCTGTGAGGAGCAGCTGAGGGAGCTGGAGTTGTTTAGCCTAGAGATAAGGAGGCTCCCGGAGACCTTATTGCTCTCTACAACAACCTGAAAGGAGAGTGTAGCCAGGTGGGGTCGGTTTCTTCTCCCAGGCAACCCGTGGCAGAATAAGAGGACACGGCCTCAAGCTATGCCAGGGGAGGTTCAGACAACAGGAGGAATTTCTTCACAGGAAGGGTGGTTAGACATTGAAATGGACTGCCGAGGGACATAGTGGAATCACTGTCCCTGGAATTGTGACTGGAACTTATCCATGATGTGACCAAAATGCAGGCATCTTCCTTTACACAAAGGTGTGTCACCCGTGATGGGAACGAGATTTTCTCAGTTTGCAGATGGATGTGTGCTGTGACCATAGATTTTTGGCCTATTTAACTACAGGCATTTTGGTTGCCCAAAAATGTGTGTTCAGCTATGTGGCTGCAGAAGGACTTAGGGTATGACATATGGAAATGGTTCCCTAAAAGCAATTCTGTGGTATGGTAAGATGAACGCAGAGGTCACAGAGCTGAACATTGTTGGTGTCAAATAAGATTTATCATGAGGAAATTGGGACCAAAAACCAGGGGGGATGAGGCTGTCACTGAAAGCATGTTTGTTTCTTTGCTGAGGCAGGGTATGGCAACAGAGGTCGGGGACAGCAGAAGGCTGATCATGGAGGTGGCTTCTGTGAGGTGAGGGGATGGCATGTCGTAACTTGGGGTTCTCAAGATGAATCTGATTTTCTTTTAAGGACATTGTTCCACTGAGGGTCAGACGGAAGAATGTGAGAGCCCCTTTCAGGAACTGACTCCATGTGCCTTTTCAGTTCCATTGGCATTTCCTTGTTTTCCCTATTTGGGAAGCTGCTTGGAATAAAGATTAACTCACTACACTCAGTGTGTTGTTTATGTATTGTATTTGTCCATCAAAGCCACCGTACTCCAGATTTTCTGTGAGTTTCCAACAAGGCTCAGGAATAGTATTTCTTGTTGTTGTGACTGAACTTTTCCCCCATGGTCCCCAGCTCTGTTACTTCCAGGGTGACTTGGGGAAGTGTTCCTCTAAAATATCAAATCAGCATTAGCAAGAGATGAAAAGCTGGACAGAGGTGTTCATGGTGGCCCAGCTCCTGACTCGTGCATCTTGTTTAAATGCTTAGAACTAATGATCAGATTTGACTTGAGAAGAAATTTTTCTCTAATTTGGGGTGAAAAAAAAAAAGGAAGGGAGAAGCATTCACCCCACTCAGCAAGACTGAATGTGGTTCATTTAATAAAAGGAACTTGGGTATTTTGGGGACAAGAACTGCTGGAATGGACAGAGCCCTCACCCTGGAGCAGTATAAACCTTAAATCTGTTGGCAGGGGGGTGGAGGGGAAGAGGTTAATATATGTAAGTGGAAGACGAATGGATCTTTCTGAACTTCACAGCTATGGCAGAAACTTTCAGGGGCAGAAAAGAATGTGAAGAGTTCATCTCATCCATCCCATGATTTTACTACCATAAAGCAGGATCCAATCTCCCCATCTCTCTCCTGGTAAATACCCAAATTATGCAAATATCTTTAGGGATGAAACTTGATAACCCTCCCCCCGTCACCATCTCTTTGAGTGCTCAGTTTTCCTTAGCTTAGGACAGTCTAGTTCTCTTTTTATGACCCTGAGAGACCACGAACCCTGACACTTCCTCACTTAGTCCCACACATCTGCTTAAGAAAGGTCTGGAGAAAAAAGTCCAGTAGTTATGTCAGCATTTCCTCATTTTATCTTTTTTCCTCCTAAACAAGCATGGTGAATTAACAAAATTAATGGCAGGTGAAATTTGCAGCCCTGGGAAAGTAGCACACACTGCAGGGAAAGATGGATGGATGGTGATGAAGTGATGACATCAGCTCTAAAAAGATAGGGACAGCTGGGTGCAGCTCCACTGAAAAAAGGAAAAAAACCTCCAACCCCCAAATTTTAGAATGCTTAAGGAAAGGGATGCCGAATGATGAGCAATAAAATACTACTGTAAATGATACTCACTGGACATTATGGTGTATTGCAGCACCTCAGCTTCAGAGTTTTGCAGGGTGTACAAAGATCACTGCTAAAGCTGGATAAACAGAGACATGGAGACACTAGGAGGCATGTGAGTAACTGAAGCGCAGACAAGGCAGAATTCATCTGGAAATCCTTTCCCAGTCTCGACACTGCTTCTTCCTGGCCAATCTTTAGAAATCATTCCTGCTCCAGACTAGTGATACATAATACTGTCATTTTTCCTGCTAAGAACACATTGTGCGGAAGGGTCTATAACACTGTGTAGGATTCAGCTGAATTCAGGCTACAGGATGGGGTCACTGCAGTCCTCTGCTTTAAAACATCACAGATAAAAATCTTACTTTAAATGGTCTGGTCAGGGCTAGTCAAGCTTTTCAATTTTTAAATGTGTTTTGTGTGGAAAATCCCTCTGTTAAATAATTAGCAAGTGCTCTGAGCATTACTGCATATTTTATATTTCATCTGCCTGGAAGAAATGGACAGTTCTGTTGCTATAGATTAACCGCAATTTATTGTGTAATACTCTGACTGCTGGAAGAGAGAGACTTCTTAGTTTATTTCTTTTACATCCAATTACTTAAGGAATGGGGCTGGACAGAAGAAGGGTTTAGCCATACCTTTTCTTCTATTCCCAGTCCCAGTGGATATTTGCGTTTACAAAAAAAAAAAAATCTGCACAAGCTGAAAATGTGAAAAACTCATTGTGAGTGGTTCAACAGTACAAAGAATTCCACTACTAGATCTTATTTTCTTGGCAGGCACTGGCTTGGATGGCTTGTTTATTTTGCCTTTTACATAGCCTTATTCCACATTTTAGTGTAAATTTTCCTCAGGCAGAAAAAAAAAATCATTGCTGTTGCATGAATTAGTCGTAGGTACCAATTGACACTAATTGTGTTTCAAATCAAGAATTTGGCATAAAAAGCTGTTCAGATTTAACCATTTCCTCTCAGAAGTGGAGTTACAAATGATTCTTTTAATGGAATGAAGGATAAGATCACCTTTTAAGTAATTTTGATGATCAGATCTGTGTTCCTGAGGCTCTTTGAACAGGAGGTTGTGTCAGAAGTGTGGCCCTGGCTCTGCTGTGGGCGTTTCTGTACATCTCACTGCTGTTAGGCTACACCAGCAGGCCTTGGTGTGACAGAGTGGTAACTCTCACATCTGTTTTCCTAGAAAGTTGTTTCGCCCTGTCTTCAAGACAAACTTTGAATTCTGAGATAGTTTTATACCCACAGCACTGCAATGGGCAGCACCATTCCTGAAGGAAAAGCATGCTTCAATCCTCGTGTGTGTTGGATTTAACAGCCCTCCTGGCAGTCAGCGGGAGCCTCTAGTCTGCCAGAAGATGCAGATGTGGGCTCCTCAGCCTGAAGAAATTGCTCTAGATTACAGAATACAGACAAATGTTGATTAACCAAATGTGCCTACCACGCACAAAAGTTCTCCAAGAGTATAAGCTAACTTCCCAGTCTCCGCCCCTGGTGTAGCACCAATACCTCAAGTCTCTAAACAGTCCTCTGCCTAATTTCACAGCCCCTGCTTAGGTGGCTGCTCCAGTTTGTTTTGTAAGCTATGTTGCACAGAAGGGGGTCACCCGTGCGTGCTGTCTCTGAACGCACTGGGGCTCAGTCACGTATTTTGCCCACATCAGTTTCTTCCACAGTGTTGCCTGGCTAGTGCTTGCAGCAAGCATCCTGTGAAGCCTTTAGACAAGTCTCTTCCAGCTTGCTGGAACACTCAGGATGCTGATGACCATTGTGGAGTATAAATAGGATGGTTGCAGTGGTACTCAGTGGTCTGTTAAGGACCAGATCCCTGGTCAGGCCAACGAGGATTGCAGGGAAGAATCAAGGGCTTGAATAAAACTAATTCTCCGTTCTGGCGATCAGACTGGGGAAATGTGTGTTTCCTTGCAGCCCTGCTGCAGCTTGCACAATCTCTTCCATCTCTAAAACACTGCCGAGACTGATGCCAATGAAAATAACAGGCAGAAACATTTTTAACATTTATGCCACTCATTTGCAATTCAAGTATGGTGAACTTCTGTGTACTGAAAAGCAGGGAGCAGAATAGAACAGACCAATCTGTTTATGAAGACTGCAGGGGTTATTTACCATTGCTGAGATTTAGAGGATTGTTTTAATGTTATTGATCAGCATTTCTAAAATAGTGTTGAACTGTACCTTTCCTATTGTGATAAAGCTGAACGACTACTGTCTTGATACTTTCTTTGCTAGTAGGTTGGCTCCACATATCAAAAGGCATGGGACACCAAAGAAGGCTGTAAGAATGTGTTCAAAATAGCATAAGGAGGAATTCTATGTAGTATTTCTTAGGTACAAAGTTCCTAAAGAAGTGAAAAATTTTACTTTATTCTTTCACAAAACTTACCTATATGTGTATAACAAAGTCTGTTTTTAAGTATTGTCTTGTTTGAGCAACTACTCTTAGATTTGGGATGAAATAGAATGTGATGTGATATCGTGTCAGTGGGCAGTATTAATCTCTGCATTATTTTCCATAAAGGGTAGGGAACTTGAGAGAAATGTCCTTTTACAATCCCATATAATGAAGGGGAAGCTTGTCAGCTGGATTGCCCAGTATGTGGATTATTTTTGTTTTTAAAAGTTAGCTGTCAGATTTCACTGTTGTCTTTCTTCTCCTCGCAATCCTGAAAAACAGATTATTCAATCGCTAACATAAAATTTAAGTCCAGAGATGACTCTTACAGTAAATACCAGCATGACATTTAATATAAATTCTTGCCTAAAAATATCTGCGATAAATCTTAGATCCTATAGGTATGCATATGTATGTATTGGTACTAGAGGATGATCTAGTTGGGGGTTGAGCACCGCGTTCCAAAAAAGCAAAGCCATGTAAACTACTCATCACCTCTTCATCATCTGAGCATATGCAGACACCTACCATTTTTGTGACACTGTTCTAATCCTATGTGGAATGGCTTCATGAAGGCAGCTGCATTTTTAGCATACGTGGAAGCTTACTGAGCTCAGCACAGAGCTATTTCCAGTCAAGAATGCAAAACAGCAGAGATGGTTATTGTCCATCTCTTTCCTAATGGCCATCTATTTAGAGGATAGAGGACTTGGTGAGGAAATCAGACTTTCAGCACCTTCAGACAACAATTCCCACTTACTAGATGACAGATCTCATCTTAGTGGCATGAGTGGAATCATGACACATTCTCTTCCACAGTTTTCAGAGTTAATTTATAGTCTCTACCATGCTTGCACGGGACTGTTTTCCTTTCTGTGAACACTTAAAATGCTATTCTCCTCTGGTTTCTGAGGAATTCGTGGTTTGTAGTAAGGAAAGGGATAATTTTAACACAAGAACTGAAATTGTGTCTGACTCCTGAGTAGATGGAGAAGAATATCTCTAGTGCTATTTCCATAGGTCTTTAATTTCTAAGATAAAAAATATCTATCTATTCTTTGGTACCAACTTCTCTTGCATCCTTTGAATAATTATTCCGTTAAGAGTTTTAAGTCACACAGTGCTTTTAAATTAATTTAATTCAGCATGCGGGAGAAGTGCATTTCAAATTTAAGGACCAAAATGAAATCATCAACCACTCACAAGGCAACACTAGCAAGAAAGAGCATTTACAGCTTCTTGTCCTGAGCAATACAGAACTCTGAGAAGCTACTGAGTTAACTTGTCCTAACACAGAGCAGAAGCCCCTGGAGTGAATACAGCATTACTTACCTAGGAGCTGTGTCCATGTGTTTGATTGGTGTCTTGTTTTGGTATTGTTTTTCCACAGGAATCATAACTCATTTGCACAAACAATCCCTCGTCCATAATGAATACACATACCAGGATTTATAACAGATAAATTAAATGAGATGTGCTCATGAGACGGCAAAGCATACAGTAGCAGAAAGGATAAGGAGTACCCTATTCATTCTGCCTGATAAGAATGATCACTCAGAGCAGGATATAATTTTAATTTCTAAGTTATCCAAATATCCACATCAAAAAAGGAAAACAAAGAGAAAACAGGTCATTATGGGCACATCAGTATATCAAGTGCTTTGGTGTGTTGCATTCAATATCTGATCATACAGCATACAGCACCAAAGCACACAGCATTTATAAAGATGTCATTAAAGAATGTGACAGTCTAGGCTGCAGGAGACAGAAAGAAAAAACCTGGTTCCACTTAATCATTTGCCTGAATCCTACATGACTTTTTTCAAGGCAAGAAGGACAAGGACTGTTAAACAAGTGGCAAGTGAGCTGCTGCTCAAAGAAAGGGGTGTAACTCTATATGGCATCATTAAAAAATGAGAGCCAAGAAGTTGTGATCTGCTGCAGAGACTTGAGGGTGCGCATTACTCTTCAAATTAATTTAGGTAAATTTAATTTATCAGTAAATCAGCAATGATAAGATGCTGGAGAGGGATAACCAGGTTATAGGTGTGGGTGGGAATACTAAGCAGAGCAAAACAAGCTGGTTGGGTACGTGGAGAAGTGTGTTGCTGGAAAATCCTGTGAGACGCTTCATCTAGCTGAAGTATCGTATATAAACTTGTGTCACATGCTGTTGATTAGGCAGAATTCAAATGCTGAAGAGTCTGAGCTTTGGCAGATATTCTGGCTTTGTGTGATTGCCAAAAAAACCCCAGTGTGGAACACTTGGTAACATCTTAACCTCTGCTTTCTGCTTGTTATGACTACATGGTGCTGTATCATGGCAATTTTGAGGTTATTTAAAGGACTCTGGAGAAGGAGCCTGAATGGCATGTGACATTGGAATGGACCCAGCAGCTGCTGGAAGATGCAAGAGGACTCACAGGGTGAGAAGTGCAGAGGGCAATGGAGAGAAGCCAAAGTGAACAAGCATGAAGCACAAAGAATGACCAGAGGTGTACCATTATGGTATAGTTTAAGATGCTACCTAGGGCTGCTTGGACCTGTGGGAAGCTGAAGAGTGCTCTTTGCTTAGCATGGCAGACCTGTTTGTCTCATTATTTTATCTGTGGTATTTCTAGAATACGAGTAACATGCAAGCTGTACTGCAATGTGGAGATACCAGGAGCATAGCAAGGAAGAAAGGTGGTTCATCTGGGATCTGCAGATGCTGATGCCTGAGGTCCCTCATAATCTGGTATGCGCCTGGCAGGAGAGGAGGCAGCATAGTAAAGAAAAGTCATAGTACACTTGGTTCCATGGTTCAAACAGCTACAGCTGTCACACGATAGTGCTTCTTGTTTTGGAGTTAGCTTGAGTTAAAACTCTTCAGGCCTACTTGCCTTGGGCAAGCCTCCAGGCTACAATGCTGTTAGGAATTTGCAGCTTAAATCTCCTTGGCAGCAGTTGCCATTTTTCAGCTTCTGTGGCAGTGGAGCAGGTTCCTGGGAATGGTAAGGAAAATCTCAGAAGGTATTTGTGAGACACCTGGGAGATGCCCGTAGGGATGGGGAGGAAATCTGGGAGAAGCCAGGAGGTTGCCATGGGTCTGTGGTAGACCTGCAATGAGGGGGAGGCTGTACTCAGTTTCTTTCCCTTCTCTCAATATGTTCTCATCTTTTCCTCCTCAGGGGTGGCTTCTCATGTTCTTGGGAGCTTTTTTTCCAAAGCCCACAATTGTCTCCTTCCCACCTTGCAGCTGTCTTCCCCTATCAAGTCAATAGTACCCAGAAAAAGCCCTCCTCATGGCTTTGCTGTAGCCTCTAATTATTCTCTGCTGAAAAGAAGAGGATGCTGGTGTGGCTCCTGTTACAGAGCAAAGAGGAGGCAGAAGGTCAGTGGGGATTATTTAGGCCAGAACAGCAGGTTCTGTATCCCAAGGCATTGGCAAAGTCCCTTAGAGTCTTCAGCTGTCCCTACTGGGCTGACCACACTCAAGTAGTCCCACTGATGTCAGAGGCTCACAGTCCAATCTTCATTATGTTGCTGTGTAGTTGTCAGGGATTAACTTCCATTAGGTAAAGCATAATCAGGCAAGTCTTATTGAGAAAACATGGTTGGTAGCAGTAGCAGAACCAACCTAATACAAGAACACTTGCCCAGTGACTCAATGTACCCATCATCAAGCAACACTTCAGAATGAGCCACCAACCAGTAAAAATCAGCCAACCTGGATGGTGCTCTCCACCTCATGAAACTCATCTACCTCAACCTGAAGGGCAGGAACAGAGCCCTACCTTCAGGGACATCTGGGACCAAGCCCGTGTAGCTGGAACCAGCACAATTAATGCTGCTCCTCCCAGCTATTGACAATCACTGGTCCTGTCAGCAAGGAGAGGGAAAGTAGAGATAGCCACTCTTCCGTAACTTTGTAGTGTCCTTTGCATTATTAATCACTCTTTCATAGAGGTAATGAATAGCCGCACTCCTTCCCACATATCCAATTATTGCACAATAATTAATGTGCAATTTAGCCCAACCTGAGCTAAACCACAAGATCCTGAAGTCTCTTGAGTCAATTCCAGACTCTCTTGTAGGTTTCTAAACCAGGATCAATTAATGGTAGGTATTTTCTGCACACTCTCAGCAAGCTCCTGTCCCAGTTCCTGCCCTTTGCCTTTGAAGTCTGTTTTCCAGTGCAGTGGTGGTCAGGCAGTGGTGGCTGTTGGATACATCAGGATCATAGCTCAGTGGAAAGAGACCTGATGGACACACTGGCCTCTTTTGTCTCTGCACCTTTGTGGGTAAATAGAGGTTACATTTATATAGCTTTGCATCTAGTTTAAATGTGCAACATTCACTTGCTAACCGAATGTGCATGGATGGAATAAAACATACTCCTCTTCCCTCCAGATCTGTTTTCCAGCCAAACTAAAATATTGGTCAGTTGACCTATCCACCTCATGGACAATGTCCACTGTCTCCTAGCATAAATAAACCACAGCTGTATGTGTTTCTTGCTAGTTACCCTGACTTAAATTACTTCATTCACGTAGTGCCTTTAGTCTTCTCAGTGTCCTCATAACCATGCAGAGTGTAAAACTGGATGGTTTTTCCACTAAGTTATCCCTAAAATAGTTCCGTCTTCTTGAACAATAGAAAGCTACCTGGACTTACAGCTTTATTAATGAAAGATGAGTTTGAGTGATTGGAGAAGCTCTTTGTGCTCTGTCTTGGTTTTCAAGGAAGCTGGTTCCTATCTTTGCTCAGAATGCTTCCATAGTGGCTTGTCTGTCTGAGTTTCAACTCATGCTTCAAAATGCTTTCTTCCTCACTAGTCTTGAAGTCTGAATAGTCCTTTACAAACAGGTAATGTAGGACATTTTAAATGTTGTCCTTCCAGTCACTCTCCAAAGCTATCTCTGTCTGTCATGATAGGCCTATCATGGCTGGAGTTTAGTTTCAGACATTCCAGGATTTACACTCATCATTGTAGTCACAACTTCATAAATACCATCTCTTTCTACCTCTGCATCTACCTCTCCTTTTCCTAATAATTAAATTGCAAAATCTTTTTGACTGAGAATGTTGTCATATTACTCTGTATTTAGAGAGATGTCTGTTACAATTGGCTTATCATTCATGACTGGAAATCCTAGGCATTACAGAAATACAGGGTTTTTTAAAAATTTTAATCATGTATTCATTCAAAAATACCATGTGTTTTAAGGGAGTATTTTAGGATATTTTAATGGAATATTCCTGGAAATACAAAATGTCAGTGATTCAGGATTCTATCCATAAAATGGTTTCTCCATCGCTCAAATTGCCATGGAGTCCTTCTTTTTACCTTGTTTGTAAAGCCAATACTAAACACTTTTAGTGTTTATCTGGACCCTCACCACAAGATCACAAACTGGATCAACCTTCACTGTGGGAATGCAATGATATTAGGACAGAACAGTTTCAAAACCCCAGCAACTGTGTATTCTTTTAGATACTTAAAGTAATAGATTTTCTAAGCTGTATAATCTCACCAGATTCTTAAAGGACACCATCTGTCTGTACCATCACAAAAGTCCAAGTATGCCCTCCCCCTCCCAAAAAATGCAAGATGTTTTCTAATCATAACTGTTGAATGTATTTTCACAATTCAAGAAATTTAACAATGTTTTTGAAGATGAAAGAGCATCAACAAAACTGAGAAAGCAGATTGTGGGACTCTCCTCCCTAGACCTGACGGGAATGTGGAATTTGAACAATGCTTGTCCTTTGTTCCCCCAACACAGGAACACCATTCTTCCTGTACTATGGACAAAAATCATAATACAGATCTCTCGATGTACTGTGGGAATAACAGAGCAGGATACAAAAGTTAAATATTTACAACTGACCAAGTCCTACTCTGTTTCCCAAATTAAGAACACTGCTGTCAGTAGATCTGATGAGCTTTCTCATAAATCTTCTTTCTACTGAGCTATGGCTTTCCAGTATCCTGCAAGCCCAGAGGACACAGCCCAAGGATGGCTGCCTGTGTTCCATCAGGGCCTGGTTTAGACTGACATCCCTAATAGATGAGAAAAGAGCTCAGTGTGTGGAGGAGTCTGAGACTCCATTAAAACCTTATTGTGTGTTACCGCACATTAAAGGCGATCTACAACACTCCATCATCTGGTTGAGATAGGCTACAGCCCACCTGTGTATGGGCTTGTTTTGCCAAGGAAGACCCCTTTTATTCTTGTGTACCCCCGGTATTGTCCATCAAAGACCAGTTAGTATACTCAAAACTGTTCCCCCTCTTCAAGCATCTCTCACACTTCTATGTACATAATTTAAAAATATAAATGTTTGCATATTTGATTTAAAAGGAAATATATATATATGTGTATATATACACACTTATAAGAAGAGGAAATGAGAGATGAAGTGATATTTACAGATAGTCCTAATGCAGAACCCCTGTGTAGGCACCAGAAGAGTAGTGCTTCTTTTCATAACTGAAATCACAGAAACATTTACGAAGTAGAATGAGACTTCTGCTTGAATGCTTATTCTCTATCCATACAACCCTGGAAGTTCTGCTAAGGTAAATTTCAGTTCTCATTCTGGATTTCAGGAAGGTACAGAGAAAAGAAAATCACAGCCAAAATGTCTCATCTGACCCTGCTTGAACTGGTAGCTGAATGGGCAGAGTTCCCACTTTTCTCATCTCTTGGATAGGTGTATTTCTTTTGTACCCATGATGGCAAAGGAGCCATGTCGTGTTGCTGGTCAGAGAGGCTTCCTACACTCTCGGACACCATCACTCCATCTCCTTTCTCAGCAGTGCCATTAAATTGTGTGCTGGCATGGGTTTCTGTGGAAATCCCTCATGCACATAAATGAGTAGAACGATAATGACAGCAAGGTGCCTCAAGCTGAAGTATCAGGATGCAGTTTCACAATTAGCCTACGCTCCTCTCAGTCTGTTTTGCCATATCCTTCCCCTGCGCCCCACACCTGCCAGCAGCAAAAGTGGTCCTACAATTACATACAGACTCATCAGCCACCCTATTTGGCAAAGCCAGCTGATTTTGGAGAGGGGACAGTGTCTGTTTTCCTCTTAGGCAGGTCCCTTCCCCCCTACACAGCCCTGTGAGAGCCAGCACCATCACACAGCGAGGGGGCAGGGGCAGGACATAAGGTTGTCCATATCTTTAGCAGCAATGCAGATGACTTAAGTTGGTTAAGTCTCCCACTAGAAAAGGCATTAGAACAGATTGATAAAAATGAATTTAGAAATTGCCAGGACTTGACAATATCTATTCTTCAATTCCAGCATGGTTAAAATATGAATCTGCTCTATTGCTTTTTGTGGTGTACCACTTGAATTGGGTGGAGGGATTGAAGGTGGAGGGTTTGGGATATTTTTGGTAAGCATAAGCCAGTATGTCTGATTTCTGTACCAAGAAAATAAACTAAAACTGTAACCAAAACCAGAACTAGTGTATACAGCAGTGGATAGAATATGAAGAGTCAATACAGCTTTATCGCAGGGAAGTTGTACTTCAAAAATCAGAGTCCTTTATGCTGAGTGTATGAAAGTAAACAAGGAGCTGAAAGGGGATCCAGTTAGGCTTTCAAAATACTTTTGACGAGGTCCCTCAGTAAAGGCTCATGAAAAAATACGTTTCTGATGAAACAAGAAACAAAATCTGTTGGTTAGTAACTGTTTAAAAGCTGTGCAGCAATGGATAAAAATACAAGTGTTTTCACAATAAAGATTTGTTACAATTTCACTGTTTTTTGCCTTTCATTACCCAGTGAAAAGGTGAAGAATTCAATATAGTGAAGAGGTTTACTGACGATACTAACTTCTTTAGGATCCCAAAATCAAAAGCCAGCTATAAGGTGTTGCGGGAGGACACCACAAATTGCTGAATGAGAAAAGAGCTAACAAAATTAGATAAACTTAGGCAAATCTCAACTTTTCAATACAGACTAATGGTTTCTAAACATCACTGACATTCAAGAAAGAGGCCATGGAATCATTTTGACCAGTTTGATTAAAATAGTCACAGTTCAAAGGTAAACCACAAGGACAGAAACTGAGATTAAGCAGGAGAACATTGTTAAAGCACTCGACTTTTCTCTGTCTCATATTTTTCTAGGTTACAAGGAAGATCAAGAAGAATGATCAAAGGTGTGGAACTTTTCCATCTGAGGAGATAGTAAATGAAAAGTAAACAGACCAAGATGTTTCTGTTTGGAGAAAGGGTAATTGCGAGGATACTATGGAAGAAATCCATGAAATGGTGACTGGTATTAGGGCAGATAGAGAGCAATCACATACAACTTCTCACAATAAGAGAACTGAATGGGTGTCTAAAACTGTCATTTGGCAGGTTCAAAACACAAGGAAGTAATTTTTTTCCATAATGTAGAATTGAATGTAGAATACACTTGTTGTTATGGTAATAAAAGTGGGAATGGGTTAAAAAAGGAATCAGAGCCATCTTGGAGACAAGCTTATTGAAGACTATTATGCAGTGGTCTAGAAAGAAATCTCCAGCTTGGAATTATTGGGAGCTAGAGGACATGTCCTGGAAAGAATAGATTTATATGTCTAATGAGCTTTTCAAAAGCACCCACAATTGGCCACTGTGGGAAAGAGGGAACTGAGCTACAAAGACCTTTGGTCTGTCCAAGTACAGACACTTAAACTTCTGCTTTCCAAACAGAGTAAATTACTTCAATGAGGCTTCTAAATCAGCCACATAATGTGAGGTTAGCACAGGCAGGCAGTATTTTAGATATTACATCTAACTCCATATTGCCTTGATTAACAGCTATGAAATATCCAAAGGGCATTACTGGGCATCATTCAAGTGGCACTGGTCTTATGCCATGAATGCAACAAGCCTCTATATGAGACCAGAGCTCTTTCTCCTGGTAAACATCATTCCATATGTTTTTATCAGGCACTAATTTGGGGGAGAATTAATCTTTATAAAGTTATTATGTTAGAGTGGCCTAGTTATGTCAAAGTATAGAGCTGGGGGCTCCTTCATTTATACAAATATTGCTAAACATTTAATTTCAGATTTTCAGTCTGGTGGATAATAAAAAATGACTACCCACCAAACTTGTAGCATTAAATGGAGACTGTATTTTTGGCAGCTCATCGTAGAGGGATTAATATTACTGGAATAGCTTTGTTTCTCAGCAATGCCTCCTTAAGAACAGCTTCCTCTGAACACATATTTCTCTTTTATTGAGAAAAGGAAATACAGTATTAGAAATCAATGTTTTTAAAGGGTAATTTAAAGAAATCTATCTTGGCAGATGCTGAAATATTTTCAATTTAGAACAAATAGTATTTCTGTCATCCAGTTGGATTTTTTAAATTAGACCATTACTCCTTGATAAGTTAATTACAAAACAGAAAGAGACTCAACCAATCTAAAAAAGCATATTGATGAAAGTATAGAGCACATGTCTAAAAGCTGCTTTTACTGATTTATGGGTGAAATTTTACTTCTTATACGAAAAAACCTTGTCTCCAATGTCTTAAATCACAGGGAAAAATGCTCAATTTTTCACCCTATCACAACTAATTTTTTTACATTGGTACACTGATGGACTATTGTTTTCCTGTGCTACCATCCATTATAAAAAGTGACAGCATCATAATTGAAATTATTTAAAATATGGTGCATTTAGATAATTCTTTACTTTGGTATAAATATGACTACACAAGAAATGCTGCTACTGGAAATCGCTAGGATGAGCTACCAAAATGGAATTATTGCTCGGCAGACCATATTCCTCTAGGGGTAGGAAATGAAAAATATCAGAACTTCCTCTGAAATGCAGAAAGGTTAGAGGAATGGAAGGAACATTTTTTTTTCTGTTGTGTCTGAGATGCAGACAAGAGAATCATGGAGTATGTTGCAGCCATGGGTTGAAATGTCTCCAGGTCCATCAGCTGAATCTTGGTCTTGCGAAAATCCCTGACAAGTCTTTCAGCTGAGTGAAGTCACAATTTCACCCCAAGGATTTTGGGTAAAAGGAAGTAGAACTCACCAAAAAAATTGCACTGATGATTAGCTTCATAATCTCTGCCCATGGATGTCCCTGTAACTGCGCTGCATGGCTGCATTTTGTGCTTCTTACAGTAAAACTCGCCATTATTAGAAAGCATCCAGCTGTGTCCAGCATCATCTTCAGATGTTTAGCCACATCTCAGTGGACACTGTAATAGGAGACCTAAGATTGACCAGTCTGACCATTTCTATAAAAGTTGTATAGCAGGTGAACATCTTTCACCATGTATACCTACAATTATGAAAATAATTAAGTAGCACAGGTGAGCCCAAGAAGCACCTCAAATTAAATCCCTGAGAGTCACAATGTTATTCTAATTAGCTGTCTGTCTTAGTAGGTTGTCTGTTTATTCCATCTGCCCTGTGTGCTAGGGATGACAACCCATAATTTGACAAAAAATATTTTAAATTATTTCTTACTGAGATGAGGACTTATTTTCATTTCTCCCAGACTACATGTTCTTTCTTTCCTTTGCTTTTAATTACAAATATTCATGGCAGTGGGAGACAAAGTAATGATCTTCACCCCTTCTATTTAGAGAGAAAATATGTCTGGTGATGTTTGTTTTATCTTTACCTTACAAACTGACACGGTCTAAGGACCCTGAAGGACAGACATGTTAGCTCTGCAGTTTTGGTTTGGGATTGTTCTAGGTTAGATGACTTTTCAAATACCTCTAATTACCACTGTGGAACAGTTTGCATTTTGATATAAATTAAATTGCTGTGTATAAGTGTGGACTTCTAATTTCCACAGAGCAAAAATGGCAGTTAGAAGTTCTATATGAAAAATCAACATAAGCTGCATTGAAAATTGGACTTTGGGTCATTATTCATTGGTTCACATTAACATGCATTAGGGAAGTTACTGTGAACATGGTAGCAGCACTGTGAGTCCAGATTCCAGTTCTGTCACTCGCTTGTGGCTTTTCAGCAGGAGTTTCTTGAGTTGCTGCATGGAGGAGCAATGTGCAAGGTCAAGTGGGGAGTGTCACTGAAATTCTGCATTAGGGACTGGGCCTGGCCTAGGAGAATGTGGTTAAGTCCACTATCAGGGATTTGACTCCTTTATTTATCACAGTTATTAATGTACCAGCTCAAAAGGTCAAGTGACTCACATGAGAATCTCAGTTTTCATTTGAAGAAAAATGTGTCCCTAGCCTTGTGCTTATGGAGAAAAGATAAAAATGTAAATGTGCAAAGGCTTAAGAAGTAGAATGACACTTAAAAAATCATTAAAAGACACACTAAACATGAAGAGTTTTTGATCTGATATTATGATCTGGGGGATGAATTCATGACTTTTGAGTCAGGGATAAAAAAGATTAGGACGGACAATAGATAAAGGAGTGGAGCAATCTTCCAAAATACTAATTATTTAAAGAGCTGTTCCCATGTGTTTAAAAATTTATATTTAAAAATAATATTTTACTGTCTGCTGCTGTAGACAATGATCTGCTTGCCTGTTATCTCACTTCAGTCAGTTGGAATTTTACTGACCAATAACTTGACATTTGTTGTTGCAAAGTAGATCCACAAAAGCCACATTTGTCCACGCAGCACAGAACTGCTCTACCACAAGGGCTTCAAGACCTGCTTCAGGACTGGTGCCTCTCATGAATCAATCAAATACATTTATTTTTATTTTAAAAATGAACCCAGATTTTACATGAAATATGGGAGGGCACTGCTGGCTACAGTTTGCTGTGCGATGACTATCAATGGTCAGGCCTGAAATAACATTTTGGTTAGAGTTTGTTCCGAATAGTGAAATGCTGGAACAAAATGTGAGGTAGTTTAGCAAGCTTTCAACTACTACAAAGAAGATCTAGTACAAAGAAAAGAGGTTGAAGTACTCGACTGAGTGTGAGAACTCTTTGGGTAAAATTTTCACGCTTGCCCCAACTCCAGCTTTTTGTGTATGCCGAGTTTCTTGGCATATGTCCCTAACTAGTCTGTTGATGTAAGCATTCCTGTTCCATCTCCAAGTATCCTGTCAAGGGCTTCCCACAGGCTTGGTGATGGAAGTGTGGAGTACAAATCATGGTATCTTGCCCAGTGAAGTGTTTCCTTATTAGCACTTGACATTGCTGGCTGACTATGAAGAGAGAACTTCTCTATCAAACATGATGACTCCAAAATTCCCTTTTGATCAGCCAGTGGTTAGATTTTGAAGGGAAGGGCACAGCTGTTTCAGAAGTGAAGTCTAGCAGTTCTTCATCAATGTCTTTCCTTTCACATCCTTTGATGTCAGGTGAAACCTCAATATCTCAGAATTTTCCAACAGTTGTTTTCTAAAAATCACAGAATTAGAAAATTTTCTTTTAGTGACCATATATCTGCACTTTTCACTTTGAACCCACTCTCTGTGGTTCAGCTTCATTTGTTTGGTTCATCTATCACTCGCAGACTGATAACACCCTGGTGTCCAGTCATGGCCAGCTGGGTCTTTGTAACGTGAGCTTATGTATAAATACACTAGTGAAATAATGTTCTATCCCAGAGACAATTGTTGTTGAAAACAATCCTAAAGATGACTGGAAACCTGAGTAAGGAAGAGGATTATTGGTCAATACACTACTGTAAAACACAACAACAAGCTGTCTTTAGCTTATCAGAAAGTTATCTTTTGCCACATATTTGCAGCCTTAGGGTTGCAGCTGTACATTAAGAGATCCTTATTTGCTTCTTACATTTATTAATATTATGTTGTTCTACTTGCATCGCACTGGAGAATGTTAGAAAGTATTTGGGAGCCTACTGAACAAAACTCCTTGTGTTTTTCCCTTGTGTGGGCTTGATCCAGGAGCAGTCAGTGGAGAGCTGAAAGGTAGAAAAGAACTGTCTAAAAAAGTGGCATGATAAAAGAAGACAGCTAAAAGAAATACTGGAGCTTTTAAACCCCTCCTACTTAGCAATGCTGTTTCTTGTACCTTCAGTTTCATCTGCTTCTCACAGTCTATCTATCCTACCAAATATGCCTACCTTTCAAAATTAGCCCAGCTTTGGACTGGAGGTATCAGCAGCTGCAAGACCCCATAGGGTGTGATTATCTTTCTCCCGTTGATTACATTTAAACATATGCTAAACTGTAAAGGTCACTTTTCTAGTGTGACTCTGGAGTACACTTAATGATAGTCTTGTTACCAACTGACCTCCTGTATCTGACAGAGATTAAACATCTTGGGCGAATTCTCATTGCTTGAATCCATGCCAAATCCTTTTAATGCGTGAAGGACTTATCATTTTTAAACTGGTGATGTAGTACAAACAAGGTTCAGATGTTTGATGCTAAGATGCCTGCTTGATTTTTTGCAGTAAAGGAAGAGAAATTCATAACCACCATGGGAAGAGCGAAAGAAAATGTATCTGTGCAGATCTTTGTTGATAGCCTAATCTGATTCCTTGGTACATCCTGCCTGGACAAGGTTGACTGATGCAGCAGCAGCCAGCGGTACTACAGCCATGCTACCTCACGTGATGAAAACACATTATCTGTGTCCATAGCTTATCATCAGAAGCATAACCTCAGCTTTCAAAATAAGGGATATACTTTTTAAGTATTCATATTGTGGAAATTAAAGTAAATTAGATAATGTTGCAGTGTTGGTTTTAGCAATTTGTACTTACTCTGCTTCCAGCATATTTAGACTTAAACATACCTGAAGAATCTCACTAAATCTACAGTGGGGCTATTTTCAGGGGGTTTTTTAATGCTCCATTGGCTATTAACATTTCACAGCATGTCACAACTGGCCGTTCTGATTTTACTGAGCCTTGCTGAATTGGAATTTTTGTATCATTTAAGAGCAATTCACTGCACTGCCTGTATTCTATATCATCTCCTCAGAAATAGGGATGATGACAGGTGATGTCTCAAAAGGTAAGTAATCTTCCACTACGTACCCTCTGTCTACAGTGAGTTCTCTAGATGTTGTACATGAGGTTCACCAGCAAAATTCATCATGGCATGTTACCTACTTTATTTATCCATTCCACTTCATACACCTACTAAAAATAGCTGTTCTTAGATGAGTGAGTCTTGCCCTCTCGCATGTGTCAGTCTGCAGGATCTAATTCTGTAGCTAATTTTACGAAACTGAAGAGTCATAAGATGAATGGGCTGCATTCACCTACTAACAAAATGGGAAACTCTATCCTCCAGGGATATTTTGATGATTTAAAAATTCCTTAGGATACATGTCAATCGAAAGGAAAAAGTAAGAGGAAGGATTCCATACACCCTTTCATGCTTATTTCCTCTTCTTCACTGTTGTTTCACTTTTATTGCGTCTATCCTCAGATAAGCTTTCTGCCACAAAATCAATTTTGCCATTTTGTATACCTTTTCTTTTCTTTTCTTTTCTTTACTTTTGCATATTTGTTGTGGTTTAACCTGGCAGGCAGCTAAACATTGCACAGCNTCTTTTCTTTTCTTTTCTTTTCTTTTCCATATTTGTTGTGGTTTAACCTGGCAGGCAGCTAAACATTGCACAGCCGCTCACTCACTCTTCCCCACGCCAGTGGCATAGTGGAGGGGATTGCAGAAGAAAAATAAAATTCATGGGCTGAGATAAAGATGGTTGCATAGGACAGAAAAAGAAAAAAGAAAAAAAATAGAGCAAAACAAGCAATGCATGATGCAATTGCTCACTACCCGCTGACTGATGCCCAGCCACTTCCTGAGTAGCAGCCCCTGACCACCTTTCCTCCTAGTTTATATACTGAGCATGACACTTTGTGGTATAGAATGTCCTCTTTGCCAGTTTAGGTCACCTTGTGCAGTTGTGTCTCCTCCCAGCCTCTTGTGTCCTCTGGCCTGCTTGCTGGTAGGGTGGTGTGAGAAGCAGAAAAGGCCTTCCTTGACTTCGTGTAGCAACAACTATAACATCCCTGTGTTATCAACATGATTCTCATCCTAAATCCAAACCACTGCACTGTGCCAGTAACTAGGAAGAAAATCAACTCTATCCCAGCTGAAACCAGGACAATGTTCTAGGTTACACTACTACTATAGGAGATAATATTTCTCTTTATTTCCAGGCATTTCCTGTATTTTTATTATTAATGACAATGAGATTGGAACCAAGTTCAGCATCAACCTATGGCTGATTAGTGGTCTTAGTATTTCTGATAAAAATGAGCAGATAAGAGTCAAATTTTGAAGGAGGGGGTAATAATTATGAAATTTTGCTCACATTTTGAGCTTTTGTTGATACTTTAAGTAGAGAAAGTAGATGACTGAATTTAACAGCTTCTCGCCACTAGAATGGTTTTCTTTACACCATGACTGAAAACGGCATTGACAGGAGACCACAGAAAAGCTTGCAAAACCTAAGCTTTAGGTTTAACATTGGCTTAACATTCAAGCCTGGTTTAACATTGACAATAGATGCCCTGTGCACTAAGACAGAAAGGATGGGACAAATTGTGATTTGCTGGGCACAGGAACAAGGACAGAAGGAAAAGTTAGTCTTTCACCCAGTCTTTCCTTTCTGTGCTCAGAGGCAGGCTGCAGAATACAAGAAGTGATGAAAAACAGCAGCTGCAAAAATACTGAGCAGGCCAGCCTTTCTTCAGGGGTGATGCTGAGCAGGTCAGCAAGGTTGCAAATTGAGGTGCGTTTCGGACAAGTATGAAAAGAGTACGTCTGCAACAGTCACAAGATCATGCAAATATCACTCAAGTATCCATGAATATTTGAGCTGCAGCTGCTGCCAGAAATTAAAGTGGTTTTTCTTCCAATGTAATTCTGCAGGTAAAAATATATTTTTGTACGTTGGATAGTATCAATCCCCACAGGAAAGTCTGTGTTCCAAAATAACAAAGAATGCCTTTTTCCTTAGCTTATTTATCATGGAATAGAAGTGTCCACACAGGCAGCTTCACATCCATAATTTTATTGTAAGATTTTTAGTGGTTCGTTTTTTCAGTGAGTCAAGTCTTAAAACTATTACTTGATGGAAAACCCCTCAGCTTTGAGGAAGAACAGGAACAATATTGATACTGTTGTGTTCTGGGGATGGTACCCTTGTATGCAAAATCCGTTGCCCTCTTCGGACCATCACACAAAGCAGTGTCAGCAATGAAGCACTGTGATTAGCAATTTAGGAAAGAAATGTGATGCAATCAGAAAGGAACCCAAAGAAGCAACAATGTTGGTAGCCAGAAAATTATATATCAGCAGTACTATTTCTAAAAATAATGATTTCCAAACTTTTCCACGAGGCATTAACAGCTCTTTAAGGGATAATCTTTATTGCTTTGTAATGTACAAAGCAATAAACAGCTGCTGAGATTGATTAATAGCCAAAGCAAAGTTGAGGCATGTAATCAATCTAAAAAGCCATTTATTGTGAGTATACTACAAAGCAATAGAGATTATTGCTGTTGCACAACAAACCATAACAAAGAAAACACACAGACACATACACACACACACACAAAAACAGTTGTTTTCTTTTCAAGGCGTGCAGTGCTATGCTGCCTTTTCCTTAAGATTTTCTCTTTAATGATGGCAGGCAACTGGCCTTACAGCAAGCAATCTACTGGGGAAAGTAGTGCTCTAAGAGCTTCAGTGTTATCTAAAGGAGAAATAATATTTAGTTTTTTAGTTCTGTAGGTAGAAATACAAAATTCCATGGGTATTCATCTTGTCCTTGGTAGTGGTACTGCTATTCATATTACCAAGAAATACAAAAACTTGGCTTACCAGTCAAGAAATCATCTAATTCATGATAATGCAGAGCTCATTTAGAAATGAAGGCTCTTTACTTTTGTGGGATATTTTTATGAATGGCTACTAAATCAATTCAATTTTTTTCAGAGTAATACTGAACGAAACAACTGGATTTCAGCTCCAGCTATTTCCAGCAACTATCCTGCCTCATTCTTTTAATACAACTTTAATACAGCTTTTAATATAGTTTGGTTTTTGACTCCTCCAGTCTTCCTGGGAGCCTGTTTCAGAATCTTACCTCTCTACTAGTTTTAAATCTTTTAAAAAAATTGCATCCTGATTTTTCCAGGTCAGATAATGCTCATTCGTTCCTGAACATAAATGAAGTATGAATTGCTTTTTATCTTCTTTAAAGAGATGATATGAGCAGAGTCTCTCACCCTTCCCTTCGGCAGAATAAACAAGCTGTGCCACTGTAGCCTTATGGCATGATAGGCTTGTCCCTGGATCAGTCTCACCACCCTTCTCTACACTCATCCCAGTCTCGGTCTCTCTCTCCTGAATGTGGGTGCTCTGGATGGCACTGAGCTACAGAGGGGCTCCCAGCACTGCCTCCTCCTGACAGGCACTCTCAATGTCTACAGCAAATATCTCACCCAGTAAATCCAAGGATCAAATTTGCCTTTTTCACATCCCCTCAACATTTGAAGCCAGTGGTTAACTTGCACTTGCAGGCACAACTCGCATATTTCTGTTTCTGAACTGATGACCTTGCAGCTTATGACAGAAATTTGTATTAGTACAGAAGGGCACAAGCTTGCAATTTGCACTATTAAGTTTCACTCCATTTTTATTACTCTAGTTCTCAAGGTTATTCAGGTCTTCCTGTATCATATTGCCATCCCTTTCCTTATTAATGATGTCTCCCACTTCCGTGTCATCAGCAAATTTTATTAACAAACTCCATATTCCTATTTTAAGGTCATGAATAAAAGTATGACTGAAGATGTATCCTTGAGGAGCTCTTGGTAAAATACCACTCAAAGTCGGGTATCACAACAGTAGGAACTGAATTCTCCAATTTCACATTTGCAGGATATACAGTTCAGCTCAATGAAAATTAATTTTTACATCCTAGTGGATTTAAACTTTCCAAACTGTTATCTTCAAAAATCTGAAACTATTTCATATCTGCAATTACCAAAAATTTAGTAACATCTACTTAAAATAATAGAATAAGGATTTTCATAAATCCATGTACATACCTCTTTACAGCTAAAAAAGTTTGGAGTATAAGAACTGTATTCATGATGTAGTGGTGCCTTTGATTGATTCTTGAGGATGCTGAAATCTTGGTGGCAGAGAGATTTNAATTAAAATAATTGTTTTAACGCTATTTTTGCCTTAGCAGTCAATTTTACCATTTAGGTAGCCTTATATTAAATTTCTTATCACTTTCATACTATTTCTGCAAGTGACAACTTCCCTGGAGAAGAGGATCTCCAGGCTTGAGATGACATTCTCCATGAATTCCTTTTCTCTGTGGGTCTGAAATTTCAAATTTCCTCATGTTTCCATTTTCGGCAGTCATACCATTCTTCTTTCAGGAAACACTGGGCCTAGATTCATGACCTTCTTAGCCTTTCTCTCCTTTTTATCTTTTTTTTTTCCAGCTCGACAATTCAGTGTCAGCAAAATCAATGAAAATCTTTCGATAGTTATCAGTGATATTTCTTTTGTTCCTGCTGGTATTTATTTGCAAAGGGATTGTCAAAAAATTTAAAGAAAATTCCCACTTAGACCAGCCAAACTGAAGCTTGTACCTATCTCAGCTGTGTCTAACCTTACACATGTGCTCATGAGGCATCCCGAGGCTGTGCACACCACTGCTGCTGCTGCTGCTGCTGCTGCTGCTGCTGGCCTTGTTTGAACTAGAAAGTTCTACTGGCAGAAGTTCTGCTGGCATGTGCTACTGACATAGCTGTTTTGGCAGGATGTGTGTCACATTTGGCTGTTTTTTAAAGATGCAGCATGTCCTCAGATCATCAGGCTTTTATCAGCAAGAGAAATCTGGTGCTATGGGAGGCTAACCCAGAGTACCTTGTGCCACATTTGGTAGATTGCTTTTAGGTAATTCTTTGCAGCGTGTTGTGGTGCTGCACTGCACACTGTGAGGTACAATGTCCCATCCTAAAATCTGTGTAAATATTGGGTCAGATTTAAAAATGCTTTTCTATCTTGTACAAAAACCTATTTTTATATGTGTTGTTTCTCCGTATTGCAGATTTCTCACTGCCAGAAACCCAGACTGCATCCAAGCAGAGCTCTCTTGTTCATTTAGGGCAGATGAAAGGATTCTTTCATATCCAAAGAGGAGCTTAAAATATTGGGTACTGTGGACAAGTGGGACATAGAGACAATGAATGGGAGCTAACTATTTGCAGTAAGTATTTGCTAAACTACAAGAACAAATTGTAGTTTTGAGACATACTGTAAACACTGGATGAGGGAAAATTTCAGGCTTGGATGTCAAATTTGTGTTATCCTCACAGCACATTCATTCTGAGTTGAGCTCCTTAAAGTGAAGACAGTGGGGAAATAGGTGGTGCCAGCATTCTGGAAAGCTGTGCCAATCTGGGCATTTTGGCATTATTTGAGGTGCTCAGACTCCAGTAAGCTACACAAAATTAAGTATTTCCTGCTGCACAGTCTTTTCATGCTGGGTAACGTTCTGGAAATCAGAGATGAACCTGATACAATGAGCTTTGCTGATTGTGGTGGAACAGTAAATAAGGTTTATGTCCAATTCGGTCCCATCCTGTTTTGAATATATAAAATGAAAACAGTGCTTCTCTGTGGTGATCTCTCTAGAAAGTATTTTATATCAATGCTGGTTGTGAGAAAGCCCATGCTTTCCTTCTCATCTGTACTGTTGTCATTAATAGAGCTACAAAGCCAACCCTGGCAGCAGAGACAAGGCAGATCTGGTTGCAAAGGTGTTTGTGAAAACAAAAACGCTGTAACTGGAAAAAAACAACACCAACCC
This sequence comes from Melanocharis versteri, assembly GCA_013397845.1. NCBI lineage: Eukaryota > Metazoa > Chordata > Aves > Passeriformes > Melanocharitidae > Melanocharis > Melanocharis versteri. The sequence continues at coordinate 175,400 of VZTG01009485.1, forward strand.
ACAAAACTTTAATTCAGCAGTCTCTTGCAAAACACATTAAGGGTCTCATAAGGTCCCTCCGTTTGAATGGAGCTTCATCCTGTTTCCTGAATTCAACTCAGAGGCAGTGGCAGTGCTTTGTGTGTTTCCATGACATTTTCAGATATTAGAGACAAGTGGATTCCTTAGATAGCTATCATACATGTAGAATATACAGACGGACAGAAAACACATAGAGCTTAGAGCCCATATGTAGGCATGGAACCTGCTCGGCTTGTGCATAACCACCCGTGTAAGGCAAGTTCCAAACAATGAGTCTGACATTTTATGGACCTGCAGTGCCTGTGGTCTGCAGGCAGCCTCTGTGCACATGAAAATAGGCTGAGAGAGTTGGGGTTGTTCAGCCAGTAGAAGTGAAGGCTCTGGGGAGACCTTACAGCACTTTCCAGTACCTAAAGAGGGCTACAAGAGATCTGGAGAGGGACTTTTTATAAGGGCATGTAGTGACAGGATAAGGAGGAATGGCTTTAAAGTGGAAGAGGATGGGTTTAGACTAGATACTAGGAAGAAATTCTTTATTGTGAGGGTGGTGAGACACTGAAACAGGTTGTTCAGAGAAGTTGCAGATGCCCCATCCCTGGAAGTGTTCAAGGCCAGGTTGGAAGAAGCTTGGAGCAACCTGGTCTAGTGGAAGGTGCCCCTGCCCATTGCAGGGGGTTGGAACTAGATGATCTTTAAGGTCCCTTCTGACCCAAACCACTGGTATCTTATGACTTTTTTAACTTTGGCTGAAAACTAACATTTCCGTACTCTTAATATTCCCTCCCACCAGACACAATTTGACAAGAGAATCTGTTTGGAGGAAGGGCAAGGAATGCTGATGTAGATACCTTGAGAAAGCAAATAAGATCACCATGTTAATGCACCAGCTCTATTCAGTGAATCCCCTTACTCAATTAGCTATGTGTTCAGTGAGCTCCCTAATGGGCTCTGTATCTCAACAGTTTTCACTTTATCCACATCTCTGTGCCCAAAAATCTCTTCCAATTTAGTCAGTTCTTGGTATTCTTCACCACGGGCTCCTGTGAATTTTAAGTGCGGTGTGCGAGCTCAGTCTGCTCCATAATGAATGCACAGCCATCCTAAGTCGTGCACAACAAAATGCTCATAAAAGAAGCACCTTGGACCACTAAACTGAAGGTTGTGTCTTCTGAGAAAAAAAAAAGCCCTTTCTTTTTCACCCTTCACTGGTCCTTAACTCAGCTTTTAGGCTCTCCATTGGATTGCAACCTTCATGACCTTCACATTTTTCTTCCAAACCTATTTATTCTTCAAAAAATGCTGTCTCCCCAATAATTCTTCCTGCTTGGCCTGAAGAAATTTGGGTCTTAAATTGACAAGCAGCACCGAAGTCATGAGGAGTTCTGTCCACCTAGCTGTGTCAAAAGGCAGAGTGGAGGAAAAGCACACATTTCACTAACATGCCAGGGATTTCCAGTCACTGGCAGAGGCAGCAGAAATATCAGGAAATCAGTGAAAGCAATCATTGATGTAGGGACAATTGCATAGTTGGTGTGCAGCTGGTAGATTGCTCCCAATGCGTAGTTAGTTGGTACAAGAAGTCTTTGCATGCTGTGTGTCAGCACAAACATTCCAACTGAAAGGTATTTCATTTGGGAAGCCAGCATAACTTCACTGGGAAATCTCAGCTTTTGGCTGGAGGGTTGAGCACTGAGCATGGAGGGAATAAATTGCTGGTCAGAGAGAGGGTAAGGGGCAGAGTTTGCAGGATGCAGTGGCCAAACTACACTAAGCAATGCAAGCTAGAGATTGATCATGCCAATTTCCAAAATCTAAAATTTCAGCCAAATCTGAATAAGATTTTAAGAAATTTTAAAAAATTTACATCTATCACAGAATATTTAAAGTTTGAGAAAACCTCTGAAGATCATTGAGTCCAACCCCCTTGCTCACAGCAGTTAATTAGAGCAGGTTGTTCAGGGACTTTTTCAATCAGATTTTTAACACCGCCAAAGATGGAGACCATACAAGCTCTATGAACAACCTGTTTTAGTGTTTGACCACTCTCATCACAGAAGTTTGGTTTTATGTTTAAATGGAGTTTCCTGTATTTCAATTTGTGCCTTCTTTCTCTTGTTCTTTCACTGGACACTACCAAGAAGTCTGCCTCCATCTTCTTTGCGCCCTTCCTTCAGATATTTATACACATGGATAAGTTCCCACCAGAGCCTTCTCTTCTCCCGGCTGAACAGTCCCAGCTTCCTCAGCCTTTCCTCATACTACAGATGCTCCAGTCCCTTGGCCATCTTAGTGGTCCTTCTCTAGACTCCAGGATGTCCCTGTTGTACAGGGGACACCATGACTGGACCCAGCACTGCAGTTGAGGCCTCATTGGTGCTGCGCAGAAGGAAAGGATCACTTTTGTCTACCTGCTGGCAATGCTTTTCCTGATGCAGCCCAAGAGGCTGTTGGCCACCTCTGCAGCAAGGAGACACTGCTGGTTCAACTTATGCCAGCTGGGATCCCCAGGTCCTTTTCTGCCAAGCTCCTTTCCAGCCAGTTGGCTCCCAGCATGTACTGGTGCACGGGGTTATTCCTCTCGAGGTGTAGGACTTCACATTTCCCTTTGTTGTGTTTCTTGAGATCCCTCTTGGCCCAGTTCTCCAGCCTGTTCAGGTCCCTCTGAATGGCAGCACAACCATCTGATGTACCAGTCACTCCACCCAGTTTTACATCATCTGTAAACTTGCTGAGGGGGCACCCTGAGGATCAGTGGTCCCCAGCTGCATTTTGTGTGGCCAATCTCAACCCCTTGAGCTCTGCAGTTCTGCCAAATTTCAGTGCAGCTCCATGTGCATCCTAACAGCCTGTGCTTCATCAGCTTGTCTGTCAGGGTGTAATGGGAGACCGTCAAAAGCCTTACTTAAGATAAACGGCATACACTGCTCTCCCTTTATCCACCAACTAGTCATGTAGTCATATACCCAGCACTCTTTCCTGTGACAGATTTCCCCGCTGCATGAAATGGAGATCTTCATAAACTTGCTTTATTAAAACTTATTAGGCCACTTGGTATAGGGTGCAAAATGAACTGCTCCACCTGCCTTTGTAATGATCTACAAGTGACACAAAACATTGAGCATGTTTAACAATACATACCAGATGGTTTATGCAAGGTTGAATACAGCAGGAAGATTTTTGTCCAGATTGAGGGTGGGACTGTTGTTTTGTTTTGAAAAAGAGGAAAGAAATACGGACAAATGGGGGCTGCATTGCCACTTACATTGTTCAAATTGCACTGGAGGCTGCTTTTACAGGTCAGCAACTAGAAGCAGCAAATGTGAACAATGAACACTCGGCAGGCAAAGTGCTTAACACTGTAACTAATTCTGAATTGCATTGAAATATAGGCCTGGTATGTTTGGATATTCAGGTAAGTTTCATCTCTAGACAGATTTAAGTTAGCCAGACCAAAACCTGAGACTGGATACTAGCACAAAATCCCTTCCGTGATTTTCAAATCAAACAAAATTAAAAAAATAAAAGCAATTTGAATATGATATAATTGAATACTTTTTATTTTTTCATTAGTTAAGCAGAAATGTTCAGAACACGCTGCTTTTACCTTAGCAATCACGTCAGCAAATACTGTCTTACCTAGACCAAGTCAGTTTATATGTTTTGATGATATTTCCATCCTAAAGCACTGTTACTGCAAACAAGATTTAATTTTGTACCTGCATTTAAAAGAGGTGCTGAGAGAGTTCCTTCAATAAAAAACACAGGAAAGAAAGGATTTAAGTGAGAAAGTTGTAACAGTTGAGACATAGCAGAGAGATCACAAAAGAAATATTTGCTATAATTGCCAAAGCTCAGAAAATGAATAAAATTTAACTCTTCAATTTGATGACCTAGAAAATAGAGAGGAGAAATAATGTGCATATGAAAAGGATTAAAGAAGAAGCCAAGAAAGGAGGCTTAGTGGGTTTAACTGGGTGGATTTAAAAATTGTTTAAAGAATGATGAGATAACAGTAAAAAGAAATTCAAACTGGCTTTACCAGGAAACAGATCTACACATTTTTCTGTGAAACTTCCCTTGTATTATTTCAATAAAAGAAAGGTTCAGAAGAAAGTAACAGAAAATGAGCTAACTGTGAGTGATCTGAAAATAGCATACATGCATGTGCACACGCACATTCTTTTGGCTTTTAAAGAAGAATATACAAAGAAAAGAGAGTACAATAATAACAAGGTTTTCATTACTTCTGCGGTATTGAACTTGGCTGCAAAAGAAAGAGGACTAGATGTCTAATAATTAGAGATAAAGTACAAGCTAGCAGAGATAATGACATGTGTTATGTAAACCAGGTAGCGTTACACATGGAGATCTTTTTACTGCTATCATAATGCCTGTCAGAATCAAAAAAGGAACTGGAAGGGTATTTTTCTAGAAGAGAGTGGCATAAAAAAGCTTATAATAAAAATCAGAAAGACAAATTAAATTTAAAATATCCACAGGGCTCTTGTCTAGCAAACATGAAAAAGTAAAAGTTACGTTAGCAAGCAATTAGTAAAAGGAACTCCAAGCTGGTAAGAGAGAGATCTATATATTTACATATAAATATATATACAAGATGAATTTATTCAAGGAGTGCTTTCAGATATATCTGAAGTATATAATAAAGGAACAAAGGAAGAAGCTTGGTCAGATGGAGCTGTATTTGTTGTGTTTTTGTATTATCCACAAAGAGGTAACAACTACCCTCCTACAGCAGTTTTTAGATAAATTCCAAAACACATTTCCAGATAGCGAACAAAGACTGTCCTTGTCAGTCACTAACAACCCACTTGCCACAAAAGGCCTGTCTTTGTTGTTGTTACATGTCTGGAGATTCTCCGATACAGGCTGTGATCACATTACCCATTGCAATAGCAGGAGGCACGTGAAGGAGCTGTTCAGGGAGTGTCCGGTGCACCTGGCCAATGGGATCCTCAAAACCTGGAGGTGGATGCATTTTTGGTGGGACCTTGCCAGGAGGCAGCCTGGGGAAGTCACTGCAAGTGACCCCTTTGTGCCACTCCAAAAAAGCCATCTGGCCTGTGGGACCCATGTGTGTGAAGCTCTGCTATAGCTGATGTGAAAATGTCCATCTTTCAGCCTTCCAGAGAACAGGAGGCAAGCGGGAGATGCGACAGCACAACTAACGTGAGCAATCCAACCTTCACTGTCTGACCAGAGTGACCCAGGGACAGGACAGAAATTCGTGGCTGCTGCTACACCGTGTCTGAGACCCTGTCTGTTTTTTACTGTGGAAAACTTTCAACGTCTCCATTTTGAACCTGTAAATCTGAGCTCAGAGAGAAGGTATCTCAATGATGCCGACACCCCAAGAGTCAGAAATAGCCAACAATTCATCCAGAGAGTTACAGAGAATGAGAAGAGGGTTGGGAAACAGAGTCTTGCCTTATCAGTGAAACAGGCATCATAGCTTTAAAGGAGTGACCCTGAACAAAGGATCACCTGGGCTTTTATTGAATAGTCTGGGGTCATCCTGTGAGTGTTCAGCACCTGCTGTGTCTCTTGTCACCTGTCTGGCCACAGGTCCCATGCCCTTTATAATGCCAGGAATCAGTGCCAGTTCAGACTCTTGATTCCAGCCACCATGGAGACTCAACCATCACTGACCACCAACTCAAGAAATCCACGGACTCAAGAAACGCACCAACTCCAAAGAAGAGAAAGATTGAGCATGAGGACTAATTAGCATGAGAAGCAAGAGAATCATTAAGCCAACAGAAGGTAAAATACTAATTAATATGAGAACTTGCCACTGAACTGTAACTTGTTTGCTAAAATGTGTATTTAGCGTAGTTGAAGTGGACTGCACATGGAGGTAGTGGAGTCACTGTCCCTTGGAGGTGTTTAAGAAAAGACTGGATGTGGCACTTAGTGCCATGGTGGTGCTCAGTCACGGGTTGAACTCGATGATCTCAGAGATCTTTACCATCCTAATCGACCCTGTGATTCTGTAAATTTTGGAGAATCTGAGTTGTCGCTTTGTGTAACACTTCCACCTTACACTCTGCACGGAATAAAAAACGTCTCCTGCCTAAACTGGGCCCCGCGCCTGTATTTACCGTCCGTAAACCAGCAACAACAGCAGGCCACACCGAGCAACTTCTGCCCGCCGTGCCCTGCGCTTGTGCCAGCCGCCACCACGCCCTCCCTAAACGCGGGCCACGACTGGCCACGGGGGAGAGCCCTCCGCCAGGAGCCCAGCGTCCTGCGGGCCAAGGCCGCGGCAGGAGCCCGGGGTCGGCACTGGGATTTGGGAACGCCGTCCCGGGGACGCCAAACCGGCCCCGCGCCGGCCGCGCCGCGCACGCGCCCCCCGGTGCTGGCGCGTGCGCCTCGGGGT
>VZTG01009485.1:181956-263912 GCA_013397845.1 Melanocharis versteri
GGCCGAGCGAGGCTGGGGCCCTGCGGAGGCGGTGGCGCGTCCCGACCGAGTCCTCCGGGCAGCGCCCGGTGCCCCCCCGGCCCTGGTGCTCGTCCCTGCGGGTGCCGCCTGGCCGGGCTGGGGCGAAGGGCCGGACTGTGCGGTAAGTCGGGCTTTGGAAAGCGGCCGGAGAGAGGGAACCCCTGTGCCGCTTCCCGGCAGCCTTCTCGTGCCCGGTAAAGAGGCTTCATTGCCGGGTTTGGGTTGGGACAGCGTTTACTCCACAGGTGCTGCTTATCTGGGGGCTTCCTCTTGGGCGTGTTGTCTCACGGCTGCGCTGGAAACCTTACTCCGGTGAGGGCTGCGGACTCAACTCTCGTAACTTTGTTCTTGTTTCTCTTTGATAGCGACTTCTCTGCGTCAGAATTTCACCGGGGTGAAAGTGTGTCGGTTGTGATCGGTAAGTTGCTGATGTTCAGAATTATGTCTAATAATAGCTATTATTTGCGTATTCCTGAAAGGAGGTTGTAGTGTGGTGGGGGCCCATCTCTTCTACCGTGCCTGCAGTGAAAGGACAAGAGGAAATGGCCTTAAGATGAGACGGGGGAGAAGCAGGTTAGGTATTAGGAAAAAAAAAAAATCACTGTAAGCATGGCCATGCACTGGAGTAGGTTGGCCAAGAAGGTGATGGGAGTCACCAACCCAGGATGCGTTTGGGAGGCGTCTGGGATCTGGCACTGCTTGATGTGGTTTAGGGGTTATGGGGCTGTGCGGGGTTGGCCGTTGGACTTGATGGTCTTAAAGGTCTCTTCCAACCACGATGATTCTGGGATTCTTACTAAACCTGTACTTGTGTGCTAACTATTCTAGAGTCTGCTAGGGCAGACGGAACATGGATTCGGATGTCAGAGAGCAGAGTGTTCACGGCCTGAGTGCAGGGCTTCTCCTCCCTGTACTTAGTGATTGCAAGTATACCCACTCTGCACCCTGGCAATTTAATGACACTGGTCTTGAGATGGGAAAGACGATGGCAGAGCCAGTGTGAGGTGACAGAGCCAGTGTGGTGCCACATCTGATGTAGTCAAGCATGCTTCTCTCATCTTGATTGAGCTGAGATAAGAGCTGTGGGGCTACAGCTGTCTGTCTTCTGGACATTGCTGTAACTAAAGTGTGGATCGTGTACTGCTGTCTACTGCTTTATAATCTTCCTGTACAGCAAAGACCAGACTTCTGGAGTAAACAACTGGGGAATAAAGACAAGAGCCCAAGTATGGCTTTTCAGACACTGCTGTGATACTCTTCTACCTTCCAGCAGAGAGTCAGGGGAGCTCTTCACTTGTGCATATTAAAGGCTACTTGGGAAATGGTGACAGTAGTGAGGGGCAAGATCTGTGTGTACCAGTTCTGCTGTCCCCATTGACGCTGCAGCATTCCCTCTGTCTGTTTCCTGCTGGGGTTGGGGAGCAAAATTACAGAATCACAGAATATGCTGAGTTGGAAGGGACTCACAAGGATCATGAAGTTCCACTCCTGGCCCTGCGCAGGACCGTTCCCTACTGTATCAGACATAAAGCCTACAGAGAAGACCTTCCACTTAAGGTCAAAATTCTGGCTCGCAGTAGCTGGGGGAATAGGGAATGATAGTCTGCCTTCCTTTTTCTGGTGGGGACTGACTGTATAGTTTTTCCAAACAGACAGCTGCAGTGGAACTCCTTACTTCTATTTAATCACATTGTAATAGAGGGAAGAGTAAGGAGCACAGAGAACAAAATTCAGTCACAGTGAAGATAAGTAATATATTAATGGTAGTCAGAAATATTAAAAACACTGGTAGTCTCAGGCTCTTGATCTGTTTCTGTGTTTTTTTTAATTATGCATCATTTAGTGAAAGAGGCTGGTGCACTTCTCCTTAGCATCCAATTTTATGTTGGGTGTACAACAGTGAAAGACACTGTTCCAGAATGTGCAGGCTCTCAAAGAAAGAAGGAGCAATTGGAAAAGTTAAACTGCAGAACAGGAAGAATTGACCTAAGAAACTAAGGATGGGTATAAGATTTCTTTTTACTCCATAGTTTAGAAATAACCAAGATGATGGTGTCTGATCTACTGTCAGTTCATTGTCATAAACTGTGTGAGAGAATAGAAGTCACCAGATGGTCTGAGTCACAGTGCAGAAACATATTTTTGTTTTTAGGTAAGTTTGAAAGCAGAAGAGGAATTTCGGATGGTGTAAGACTCGTGATGAGTTTGCTGTAAAATGACAGGGATGGTGTCTACGGAGAACTGCACCATGATAATGATGGATTGTATGGGGCCCAGGGGGTGATGGACCAAGTCTGTCACTGCCCACTGCATTTCCCAGAAACTGCAGCGGGACAGAGCACTGATTGGAAGTTTGGGTTGATAACTTATATCCGTGTTATCTTTCTTTGCATGTGCTTGAGGGTGGGTTGGGGAGTTGTTTCTTTCAGAGGAAAAAAATGGATTGCTTGTTCTTCCTTGTCTCTGCTTATCAATTGCTGATAACTGTGCTTCAGTTACTGATAATGATGCCTCTCTGACATATTAGGAAGCTGCCCTTGGCAAGGTCAATAATATGTATCGAGTTTTTCCTAAGTTGGAAAAACCTGTCTCTTTACAGCATATTATTGAACTCCTGTTTTGGCTATGATGTTTCCTAAGTAATTGGGTGTCAAGAAACAGATTTTCTATGGAATTGTAGAGGACTACATTTGGCCCATGAAGCACAGTGATGTATTTTAGCTCCCTGCAAAAAAACTGAAGGTAGATCCTCCATGTCAGATGCTTTCTGGTTTTGAGTATTTTCCTACAGAACTGAGGAACAGAGAGGAAACACAATGTCAATGTATGTCAATGTACCTAATTTCCTACTATTTCAGCACTGTCTAGGATTTAGTAACCCTTTTAAACTATATTGTGGTAGCATAACTGGGGATGAATGAATAGCTTGTATTTTAAAACTAGCATAATACTTTGTGCCTTTCACATATATTTTCCAGTGTTCTTCCTGTGCAGTGCTTTGCAGAGGAATGCAAGCTTCAAAGACTGAGAATAGAAGAAAAGCAGAACCATTCTACTGGCTGTCAGGGGCAAAGCCTAAGACCAGTGCTGAGATTGTAAATGAAGCCAGAGATGCTCTACGAACAGTAAAAACTCAAAGACCATTCACACCTACAGATGAACAAAGAAAACTGTTTGGGTCTCAATCCTCACGATGTCCTCAGAATAGACCCCCTTCAGTTTTTAGGTACTGTGGCTTTAAGATTTTTTCAAATATCCTTTAGCAGCAAGAGATTTGATTCTGTAATTATGCTTCCGGTGATTATTTTCCCTGTGTTAATCTGTATTCCTAATCACATCCTTTGCCTTCTTCTAATGATCTTTACTGTTGGTGTTAATCTACATGTCCAGGAAGTTCCTGTGGATTAGAGCTACCAGAGGCAGTCATTACACTAGTTTTCTATGTGGAGAATAGTATAAGAAAATAGTCTGTTACTTACCTTTTCTTGAGACAATTTAATGCTTTTAATTGAGATAGTCTTCAGCTTTTTTCCTAGAACATGTGAAAGCTTGCTTGTTTCCTGTAACCTATATGCTAGATCTTTTTCAGAGCCTTCTGAGACCTTTTAAATGCAAAATTTTAGGTCCTGAAGTTTGAAATGCTCATTTTCAAACAAGGTTTATACTACCTCAAAATTATTTCTGGGTGTAGTTTTGTTAGCATGAAGTGCTCTTATCACTTTTCCTTTCTTCCCTTTGCCCATATTCACTGGCAAAGGGAAGAAGCATGGAATTAAAAAAAAAACAACTGATCACAAAACTCTGGGTCTGCTTTATTCTAACTGTGTTTAATTTCTTTGTTAGTTTTGGTGCATCCAGTTCTGATTCGTCTGAATCAAGACCACCTTCTGGTGTTCGTCTAAGCCCACTGGCTCGTGTAAGTACTCTGGAAATAACTCATGCAGTACTGATACAGAAGTATGTGTCTTGGTAGTTTTGGGAGAAGAAGTGGTTTAAAGACATTGGGGAAAAATGGAGGCTTGTTGTAACATTAGTCTGAGACTTACAAAGTCAGTTTTGTCATTTTTTCCCCAAAAGAAACCTGAAAATAATTTAAACTACTTAAATATTGCTGTGTTGCTTTATGATTCAAAGTGACATTAACAAGAGTCAGAAGACGGATACTTGAGTCAGGTTTCTTGTGTAAATTCACTAAAATAGATGAAGTTCATGAGCATGAACATGAGCCAACAACGTGCCCTTGCCATTAAGAAAGTGGCTGATGGTATCTGGGGCTGCATTAGGAGGAGTGTTGCCAGCAGGTTGAGGGAAATGATCCTTCGCCTCTACTCAGCACTGGTGAGGTCACACCTGGAGTGCTATATCCAGTTCTGGGCTCCACAGTACGAGAAAGACACAGAGCTACCGCAGAGGATCTGATGAATGGCCACAGAGGTGATGAAGGGACAGGAGGAAATGAGAACGTTCAGCCTGGAGAAGACCAGGGAGGATCTTACTCATGGCTGTAAATACCTGAAAGGCAGGTGCAGAGAGGATGGGGCCAGCCTCTTTGCAGTGACTGGACCAGAGGCAGAGGGCACAAACTGGGACACAACAGGTTTCCACTCAACTTCAGGAGACCATTTTCTGGGTGTGAGGGTGATGAGGCCTGGGCACAGGTTGCCCAGAGATCTTCAGAAGCTTCTTCAGTGTGGTCCTGGGCAACTGAGTTTAGGTGGCTGTAGTTGAATATGAGACCTCCAGAGGTCCCTTCCAACCTCACCTCTTTTGTGATTCTGTGATCAGTAAATTGAAGGTAACTAGGTGGTTGCTTTCTATGTGGCTTAAATTTCTATAAAATGTCATGATTGTAGTTTATTTCAAAATCGATAGAGGCCCTTTAAGAACCTCTTTTCTCCATCTGCGAAAGCTGTGAATTGTTTTAAATTTATGAGTGTATCTGCTCTTTCACAGCTTTTTTAATATTTGGTCTTCAAATATAAGATTAAGTCATGACCAGTTGTTTAGTACCCACGATAACAGAGCATGCTATAGCAATTAAATGTGCTTGCTGTATACATTGCTTCTTCCAGACAGTAACCTTTAAGAAATTCTTCAGGAAAGCATTCTTTAGGAAATTAAGGGAAATATCCAAGGAATGTTATACTTCAGTAATTTGTATAAGGTAATGTATTTATATGAATCAAGTTTAAAAATTCTGAGCATACTTCTATTTAGATTAAGTATATCTACATCTGGATTTAAGAACTGGTGTTGAATTTTCATTTATTTTGTGTGTGAGAGTGGAAAAAAAAATGAGAGAAAACTGCTGACCACTGCAAAACCTGCTTTTTTTGCTTTATCAATGGATAGAAGCTAGTACACTGTAAATTAAGAGCTTGTATTAATCATAGTAGTTGTGGGTAGTCAGTCTCACCTGTTGGCTTCTTCAGCTAATCCTGTGGAGAGCTCTGAAGGATCGGCTGGAGATTTTCTAGTGGATTCTTTATTTTAAGGAAATTGGTATTGATTTTAGAGGTCAGTGCTTTTAGGTAGGGCAAGGGCACAACAAGCGCTTGGTACTAGAGATTCAGGGGCTTGTTCACACCCTCTAAGATGCAAGATACTGACATAAAACGAGGACTTTCATGTTTCTGGATCTGCATGATTTGTCTCAGTGTGATAGAAAGTAGTACATATGATGTGAGCATATTTGGAGTGTTTTGGAAATACTGTTTTAATGCTCAAAAGCAAATCAAAGAATAGATGTATCTCTAGAATTACTAGCCATAGTCGTTCGCACAATATCTTCTTTGATAAATAAGCTTGCTGCAGATGTAGTTAAATGAGTATTTATGAGGAATAAATAATTCTGAGTTGTTCTACTCAAGCTGGTTTTTGTTTTCTGCACCCCTGAATGTTGGCTTTTAAATGGCTTTATGTGGTGATAATGGTATAGACATCTGGTTTGTTCGGTGGAATGGTAATTAGATCCAGGATATGAAAATTTCTTAACGAGCAAGCCAGTGTAACTTCTGTTCTATTCTGAACAACGTAGCCCTTTGTTAGAAATTATATGGGTTTCTTTTTTTTTTCAATTTTTACTTAAATGAAAATTAAATTATCTGTGCTTTTGTTTAAAAGTCTTCTTTATTTTTGTCACAGAAACCAATACTAGTAATTTCTGAAAGAAAAGATGAAGCTTCTTCTGTTTACCTTCCAACACCTCCTGCCGATGCTGCAGAGGTTAGAGATGTCAGCAGTTCTTGGAAAGGCTTATTTAGAACAACTCCTCTGGAAGATTTATTTTCTGCTAAAGTGGTTCCTCTGGATCGGAGTAAGAATGTTTTGATACATATTATTTGCTAGAAAAATAACTACATGACGGGTTTTAATATTGGTAATTACATGAATTATTAATGTATTAAAAGACCTGTGTGTCCTTTCAGTGTGAATTTTGGAAGTATTTAAATGGGTTTAAGGCAGTTTTGAAACTGTGGTTTCCCAAAATGATGCTGGCTTGCACTACTGAAAGTGAGTTGAAAGCTATTCAGGTGCCTCTTCTTCCTATAGGTTTCCAAGTAATGGAATTTTACTGAAAGTTGTCTTCAGTGGGTAAAATTAACATTAAATGCTGACATGCTTAAAGAGATAATGAGATGCCATCATCTAAGGAGATTCCCTGACGGATTATTGAGCATAAAAGGAGGAATAAAAAGGAATGATATGTCTTGACGGGCCTCCAACTACATTGTATTTGTTGTTCGGAGTGTCATTAGTGGAGACTTAATAAGGGTCACGAAATGTGGGGTTTAAAAGTAATTTTCTTGCAGATGGGAAATGGCATCTTGGCTTCCTGCATGTTGGTTCATAGTGAAGTGTTCTGGGACTCTGTCTTTATTGCAGAAGACTTACTTATAAAAATGACAATTCTTACATTGTCCAGGATTGTTACTTTACATGATAAACTGAATATCTCACTTTTTACCTTATTGAAAAATAAGTCTTACATGAAAAGTACTAAATTTTACTTCATTATTATGTATTTATTTTAGAAATATGTCTTTATATAATGTACCCCTTCATGTAGCCTTAGTAAGTTGATGTTACTAATTGAAGAAGTTGATAAGGTAATGTAGTTGTAGCCTGCCTTGGTCTCTTCTCCCCTTTTGGGATCATGTACATGTTTATGTGAGGGGTTTTTTTGTGGAGGTTCTTACTGTGTGTACATAGAAGCTACAGGATTAACAGCTCCCTTTTTCCTGAGTTCCTTCATAATATTCAGGTCCTGAAATACAGCCACTTTTTTCTCAAGGTACAAGCCACCTGTTGATAAAAGGGAAATAAAAAAAAAAAAGGTGAAATATTAAAACTTTAAAACACAACTCCAAAAGACTTTAAGAAATACTGTTCATAAGAAGACATTGACTACCTTACTCTTAATAGTCTTAAGCTTTTAAGTTGATACAAGCAAATTTTGATAATGTAACATGACAAGCAGTAATTAATAACACTTGAACAAAATGTTTTCTCTTTGACTATTTCAGAGGAAGTGAAGCTAGATTTTGAAGAAACAACTCTGATGACGAATAATCTTAATAGAAGTAATAATGACTGCTTAGCAGAACGAAAGTTGTACACATCATTTAATGATGAGAGTAGACAATTAATTTGTAATGAGCATATCAGCAGATCAGGAAGTGAAGACTCCATGGAAGGGACACCGGGAAAATTTTCACTTCAGCTGCAAGGAGAAAGGTCAGCATTGGTCAAGTATGGTAATGTGCATCTTCCACACAACCCTCTTCCTAGATGCTCAATTGTGCAAGTATCAAAATGCTTAAAATTAATGGAATTTGAAGATAACATTATATATGCTTTAAAATGAAACTGTGTTTAGATTATTAGAAAAATTTACATTTCTTCTTTTAGGAAGTTTCTACATTCAAAAGTTTAATTTATAAAAATTTGTTAGTAGAAATTTGTTCGATATGAAATAACTTTTCTTTTGTTTGATCATTAATATTTCAAAACTAAGTCTTCTAATCATTGCATGTAAAATCCTCAAGTTTAAATTTGATATGCTTGCTTCTGTAGTTTAGTGCTGTTGTTTTAAGGTGCTGTACCATCTTCACTTAGCTTGACAGATGAGTAGAGCCGTGCTTTCAGTTCTGGTATGTGATCATGCACTAAAGCCAGGCTTAAACTCATTGGCAATAGAAGCAGAATTCTTTGTGACTTTGAATTTTTAGTTCTCTTTTTTTTCTGCATGACGGAATAGGTGTAAGAGATTAATGAGACTCACATGCCTGCAGTCTGTTTTTACTGAACCTGGAATATCATATCCATTCTTTAATTCATAATCAAGTAATTTGTTTCTCTTTTGATTCAGACATGAGTTCTTGCACAGGGAGGAATAGTCCCATGGCACTATGTATAGTTGGTATATCAGGTGCTGCATTAGTAGTCAGATGAACAACTGTTCTGTACTAATGACATTGACAGATCTGGCAATCTCAACAACAGAGTGAAAAATGCTTTATTTTCAAAACACATCCTTATAAAACTTGTTCACTCTTACAAATATGTATTTGCCAGTAGATATCTTCTTTCTAGCATGTTGTATGTTTAGGGAAAAGCTATTTCCCTGGATATTCTTAAGCACTTTTGATATTAAAGATTATGTTCTAATTTTGTAAAATGAAAGGCCTTTCATTTACTAACTTGATGATAGGACTTAATAGTTTAGAGAATGTTGTCCATTGAGGCTATTATAGTAAGTGATACATAACAGAGCTATCATAGCACTCTTTTATATTAAACTGTAAGCAAGATTTTTAAAAAAGGCAGATTCTGAAAGAGTGAAGGCTTGTGATGGCAAAGAAAAAACTCCATGAGTGTGGAGGGAGGAGGAATGAGAAAATTAGAGCAGAAAGGAAAAATGTAGGTTAGAAAAAGGAAAGTAAAGCATCAAGGAGAATGCTTTACTGCAATATAATTTTCTCCCTTTAAAATCAGTGATCAAATAACTTCTTAGATAAAGACTATTTGGATTATCATACTACATAAATTATTTTAGTTTGAGTTTTATTTAATAAAGGTGTGGTGTGAAGTACTTCAGTGTTGCAGTGGAAATGCTGCAGTTCCATTTGTGGAATATGCACCCTGCTGTTTTCAATGCTGCTTTCAGTTTGGGTTGCTGTTTTAGTTGATGGTGTCCAAGTGCCTCTAGTAGGAAAGGGTCACAGAAACCAATACTTTTGCTCACTGAAAAGAGTGACCTTCCTTCTGTCTTAATTTTAAAACTTGCGTGTATAATTGAACAGCTAACCCATTAGACATGCTTCCTGTCTGTTCAAAATTATACACTTCTCTTTATAAGAACGAGAGCTCTGCAAGTTTTTGATTTTGCCTTTTTGTTACTGGTGCTTTTTGCAATCACGAGTCTCATACGTCACTTAAATTAGACCTCAAATTACTGGCCCTAAGATAATAGAAAAAATTGCTTTCCAATATTGTTCTGACTAGTTTTCTCCAAAATGGAAGAGGAATATAACATTCCTCCATCTTTCTGTGTTGAATGCAAGATCTGTATTTTTGAATGGCCCATTTTTACCTCTCCTGTGAGTTGTGGATGCTTTCTGCGTACTCGAGTCAGAGATGGTTTTTGCCAATGCTGCCTAAGCAAGGCTTCCTGGCACCATTTAGGTGCTCACATGACTTAGGGTACCAGATATATCTGCAGTGCTGCAAGATGCACAAGAATAATACAAAATGCTTTCCCTTTAGCCACAGACAAAGGTCCCTCTTCTGTATCAGCCCAAGCAGTTCATGCCATCATGGGATGGGATGGCCGTGGATAATCTCAGCTGCACTTATATGTTCTAACTCCTTGCTACGACTTACACCAATGAGCACATTGGTCCAGTGTTTGTGTATGATACTACACAAGTCAGGCAGACCTTGTTCTGTGTGCTTGTGTGAGTTCAGAGATGTCATTCTTCATCTGACGAGGCAGTTGAAAGGTACCACAAACCTAGCCTTCCATATAGTTTGTTGAGTTTGGTCTTCATGATAGTTGTGTGTAAAAGGCTCCAGAACCATAGAGGGGTCATTGCAGTGAGAGATTTGGCATTCTTTCTCAGTAGAACATGTTTACAGGTACTAGATGATTGTAAGGTTAGATTGCATCTGGTTCTGTGTCATAAATACTTGAGGCATCTTGGATGGGGTTACAAGATGTTTTCTATTTAAAGTACATTGCATTCAGGAGTAATAGGATGAAAGCTTAAAGGAATGTGAAATCTTTTATTACCTAGAGTCCTGTCATTCTCTATATGAAGCAGGTGTCAACCTCGATTCTGTATCGCAGTGATTTAAAATCCTTGCAGGAGTTAAGCAAGAGGATTGTAGAAGTAGTACACTTCATACAGGAGAAGGTGTGTGGCACTTCCTATTCCCCTTTTCCTACAGCTCCTATACATGTACTGAAATAACTTCCCTAATGAAACTGTTTTTCTGCTAATGAGGAAACAGTAGAGCATGCCGAAACAGCATGGCAGATTCATGCCATTAATGCTGTTATATTTATTTTAAAGAGAACAGAAGGGAGGTATTCTATTCTAGCAAGAGACTTGCTCACTTTCTATCTCATGTTCTTTTGTTGCCCCAAAGACTGAAGAAAAGAATGAACAGTGCTAATGAAATCACTACTGCCTTATAAAGGTACTGGGGGAAAAAAAGAGGAAAGGACCTTTTGAGGGGAAGAGCTATTTGCCATTTTTTGCAATTCTGTTTTGCAAATAACAATCTAGTTGTAATAGAATAGGTGTATTAATTGAAGCAGGTTGAATTTATTGACACATTGCCTCAGGAAAGCTAGGAACCATTTCTGGCAATCATAAAGAAGCTCAGTTTTGTTTACATCTTCCTCCAGCCATTGTGTCTTGCCATCTATTGTGATTGCTATAGAAGTGAAACTTCTAAAATGTTTTCTGCATTCATATATTTCAACAGAAGTGTCAACAGTTATGGCAGATTTGCTGATGAAGAGCAACAGTTTCCCTGGTGAGAAAAGATGATGATTTTTTTCCCCTACTCCAATTTCTCAATATTCTGAAAGCTTAGATGTCATTCCAGGACTCCTTAAAAGCAGAGGTGCTTTCAGTGAGGAAGAGTTTGGAGGCAAACAGTTCATTCCCAAGTGGTCTGTTCCTTTTTTAATAAGTGAGTTTTATAAAGAGCTACAAAAGGATTAGCAGGTGCTGTAAAAAAGATACACTGTGCCCTGTTTTCTCTCACCATTGCTCTCATTATTAAATGCCTGTTTTAGAGTATCCTTGAGATGTGTTCTTCTTCCAAGAGAGCAGTTTCTCTTTCTTGTGCTTTTTTAGAGTTTTGGAATACTTCAATAGGAAATGATAATAGCAGGGGATTAAACGATGAAGTGAATCATATATTCATAGGATAGGGTGGGTTGGAGGAGACCACTGGAAGTCACTTCTCTCTGACTGCTTAAACTACCTTCATATCTTTGCCCAAAATATACATTCCTTTTCTCTTTAAAGAAAAGGATTCCCACAGAGGAGAGAAATTTTTTTCATGAGGGGAACACCTATTCTGTTTTGCTCTGGGCGATGTTTTTGAAATGAATGACATGGTGTGGATATTGGTTTGTTATATGGTTTAGCTAATTCTCCAGACTTTTTTCAGTATTTTTCTTTTTTTTTTTTTATTATGTATATTGACAGCTTCTGGAATTCTCGTAACGACAAGGAAACAGGAAATTAATCTGCTTCCAACTAATCTTTATCTATTTCTGCTTTAGTTCCACTGGCTATTTGGACCACTAATTTAAGAAAGAAACAATTGAGTGGTGGGAAATCTTTCACGGGTAGAGCTTCCTACAGTGTTTCCCAGATTGTGACACCTAACCCTTTCAAGAAGGTACCTGGTTTGGTGTAGCGTTAAGGGATACTGAGAGAACATTGGGAAAGAGGAATTCTTTTTTTTCAGAACTTGTTGTAGACTTCTAAAGAAAAGGGTAAGAGGTAACTGTTATCTTTGGTCTCTTAGCTCACAAAAGAGACAGTGGAGTTTAGGCTCATTTTTACCATGTACTCCAAAGAGCCTTTCCACTCTAGTACTTAGTTTCAGGCCAATGTCGTTGGTCTCCAAATCTGGGAGATCTAGGTCTTGAGAGTCTTTCTTACCAATTGGATTGTAATTCTGGAAAGGATAAGTGTGCCACGCAAAGGGTAAAGAAGGAATGCCAATTCAGGCTAGGTAGACCTGTAGTAACAATTAATTTAAATTTATTTTCTGTTTAGAAATGCAATGCTTATGCAAGATTTAAGTTAGGAAGATGACGAGGGTGTGGTTTTCAGACTCAAATATATTTAGGCTAATGTTTTAGACATTTTTTATGGTTAGAATTAGATTGTCAGTTGTCTGGTTGCCTAAAGATACCCTGCCACAAATAGATACTGTTAATATTTTCAGTATTAGAACATGCAAAGACTGTGAAGAATAAAAAGGATAAGGATGGAGGTTTTTCATCAACCTTGATTATTCTTTTAGGTCATACTGTTTAACATGTCCATGAGGTTCTTCATCAACAGCCTGTATAAATAAGAAATGCTGTATTTTTTTATCACTGGAGTTGTCATAAGACATGAGCTATTCCCATGATTGTGTTTATAGAAGAATTGTTATTTACTCATCCTTAGGATGACTCAGAGTGTAGTTGGTCTATTTGTCAATACATTTTTGCAAATTATGTTGTCTTTCTACTAGTTATCTTTTTTTATATCAGTGGTATCAATTATACACTTGATTATAGTTTTCACTCCCTTTGTTTTTTTTCTCTTCTTATGGTGTTCCTTATAATCCTCTACAGTTCCTGAAATAATTTCGGGACACCTGTATTACCAGTTTTTCAATTATTTTCATGCTTTTGAGAAGTTTTGGAGTTGGGAAATAAAACTGACTCGAGTTTTGTGTAATTGGCTTAATACTTTATTTTATATCTCTTTTAGCTGTCTGCAAGTAATTTTGTCTCCATTGTTTTCTTTGAAAAGGAAAGTAGTCTTTACAAATTGAGCTGTTATACTAGGGGCTTTTTTTCTTTGGGGCTTATTTCCAGATTGTGTTTATCTGTCTTGTTTGTCCCTGAGATGACATCACAGAATGGAAGAGTCTGTGGTAGCTGAGCAAAATAGGGACAGATTCTCTTAAGTGGCTCAGTGAAGTTTAGTTCTTAGTCTAAAAGGATAGGGTGCTTTTCAAGTGCTAAGTTATGGGTCAGGAAGAAATCAGTTGGTTTGTAATAAAAACCACAAAAACATATTCCCTACTATTCAGCTAATGAAAGACAATACCAAAAACTAATTCTGATGCCCTTCTGGCAACATAGAAGGTCTGGATAGTATAATGAAATTGGAATAAAGGGATTAATGAGAAATGCAAATGTTAATTGGTATGTGGAAAAATTAATTTCTGTGAGAGTAAATGACAAAACAAAATACTAATTTTTCTCATTTTGCCAAAAGCTAATAACATTTCCTACTAGTTGCTTTGGCAAAAATACTGGGATGTTGTTTATACTTCCTTTCAAAGTCTACAGAGCAATGTCTTGTTGCTAACATCAGTAATTTTGGTTTAGAGTTAGAACTCTTGTTTCTTGATCACTAAACACTTAGGGTGGAAGAGTCATGGTAGCTGAGGTTTATGTTCTGAGGCAGTGGCTCCTAAGCATTGTGTCAATGAACCTGCTCTGAGAAGATCCATTGCAGTTTCTCTCACCGCAGCTCAACGTCTGACGCCCCTCATTTGCCTTGGGCCCTTGCACCACTTTGTCCCTTGCTGCTGACTCAGGGTTTGCTCCACTGTCCTTAGTGCCCTAATTCCCAGCATCACCATTAGCTCCTTTAACTTTCCCTGGAGCTGCTAGTGTTCTTTTTGACACAAAGCTGCTGAGTTTGGCTGTGCCCTGATAAATTTGGTCTAGAGCCCTACGTATCTTTGCACAGTGCTCCACAGTGCTCCTGCCAAGAGATCTGATGGGCTGTTCGTGAGACCACAGTTCTGAATAATTTAGAAAAAGTGCTATCTGGCAGTCAGTAGATAAACAACCCATTGGCTGATACACCAGAGGGTTGTCCAGAGGAGCGTCAGCAGGCTGGAGAAATGGTTTGATAGGAACATGATGCAATTTAACAAAGACAGATGCAAAGTCCTGCATCTGGGCAGGAACAGCTGTGAGCACCATTATATACTGGGGGTGATCCAGCTGAGAGGCAGCTTTGCAGAGAAAGACCTGGAGGTCCCGGTGTACCCCAAATTCATAGAGCAACTCAGGATGAGAGAGACCTCAAAAGATCATCCAGCCCAATCTTTTGTGGAAAAGAGAGCCTAGATGAGATTATCTAGCACCCTGTTCATTTGCATCTTGAAAACCTCCACTACACCTGGGCTGCTGGGACCAGCTCCAGGCTCCCCAATGCAATAGAGATATGAAGCGGCTGGAGGGAATCCAGCTACTAAGATATGAAGGAATCCTTTGTATGAGGAGTGGCTGAGAGAGCTGGAGCTGTTTAGCATGGAGAAGGCTTGGCAGGGGTTCTTATCAATGTCTTTCGATACCTGGAGGGAGGGTGCATTGTGACACC
This sequence comes from Melanocharis versteri, assembly GCA_013397845.1. Lineage (NCBI taxonomy): Eukaryota > Metazoa > Chordata > Aves > Passeriformes > Melanocharitidae > Melanocharis > Melanocharis versteri. Next base: position 196,626 of record VZTG01009485.1, read on the forward strand.
GTCATTGATTGTGTGACAAGAGCTCTTTCTTCTTCCTCATGGCAGGCACTCAAAACAGGAAAAACTATTTACCTGTGACGGTTCTTTTGAAGGATTTATTGGTTGTATATACTTTCACAACACCTCCTTGCGGCTTTTCCCTTTGTAGTTCACATAGAATTTGTGAATCTTACGTTGGAAGGAAAGTGCTCAGCTGCTTAAATAGCCAAATGATCCTTATCATTATAAGGCATGCCATCCTGAATAGTGCTGGCAATAAAAATAAACCCAGATTACAGTGTAGATGTGTAGTCACACTCTGAATATACATGTGACTAACAGCTCAAAGAACGTTCTTTCTAAATGGCCTATCTGTTTAAGGATTATCCACAGTCGAGGGGACTGAACTCTGATCTTGTCTGAAAGGACACCTTTGTGCCTAGTAGTCATTTTGATACATCTGGCTTGCCTGAACAGGCCCCCAGGATCTGCTTAGCATTGCTAGAAATCTGTTCTTCCTAACGCTTACTGAAATGTCTTGATTTTTGGGTGTAGATACACCATGTCTGGCTTTCGAATGCACACAACGTATGTTGGTAAAATCAGATGTTCAGTGCTTGTATTTATGTATAAACAGTCTGCATCTACTGCAGTGCCTAGACTGTGTTTAGAGCTTTGTGAAAAGTTAGAAATTGCTCTCCTAGACTTTTGCAGACCTGAAAACATTGATACATCAAGGATCCAAAATAAAATTAGTAAAAATTTCAGTCACATTTTTGGGTTTTAAATAAACTAGAAAAAGGAATTTTGTGGGAGCTGAAGGGGATGTAATGAAGGAAGATGCACTGGGGAGAAATTGAGTGACTGTGAGGGGAAAATGGAAGAAAAAAGGTTTGTTTACCTCATCAAAATAAAGACCAAAAATAAAAGGGCTCTAAGGTTAAACAATTAAACTATCTGGGGCTTAGATTTGCTTCTGAAAAAGTAACTTAAAGGTAAGAATTGTGGTTCTGTAGATATAGAAAGGGCTCTGCAGTTACAGATGTGTAGGAATCATGTGCTTATAATTAGAGTTTTTTTGTCTGGATGAGCAAAGTTGTGTGAGGCCTTGGCACTTGGAGAAGGAGATGCTATATGTTTTCCATCCCCACTGCTCTTGTCTTTTTCTCATTCCCTTTATTCCTACTCTTCTCTTTGAAAACTAACCTGTATATTCTTCATTTTTTATTACACTAGCTCAGTTACTGTGCTTCTCTGTTCTTTTCCCACTTTGTATTATCTAGTTTTGCCTCCCAAAGCTGTAAGAATATGTAAGATGTTACAGGAACCTTACCCTGAGGAGAGGGTGGTGTCAAGAGGGAATGCCTTGAAGCTGGACAATTCAGAAAAGATGGTCATCTTCTCTTTTTGTTCTGGTTAAGCTTTGCTACCTCACTGACCACAGGTGCTTGATAGATCCAATTCTGTAGAGAAGTATTAACTTGTTAGTATTAGGCCGTATGTCCCTCTTAAGTGGTAACTAACTAATCAGGGGCACCAGCGAGACATCTCTACTAATAATTAATAATAAACAAAGGAGTTAGTCTCTGGCTTGGTGGCTATCTGCATGTCATAGGTTATGTTAATACGATGAAACTATTTTTAAATTCCCTCCCTTTTCTTAATACCCACACACAAGGTACTGTCTGGGAATGTCCTCACTTCTGCTTATCTGTGCCCAGGTGTTTGTCAAGGAAGGTAACTCCTTTCTTGGGCCAAAACTGTAGCAGGGGCGATGCTACGGATCTAAATCTGTGGGACAGTGTGAGCCAAAATTCAGACCCATTGCCAGACTCTGTTTTGCCGGTAAAGAGGCAGCCAGATTCTCAGATGTTTAAGGTGCAGTATGAGGAAGGAGCCCAAGCACTGTTCCTCCATTGGGATTTTACATTCACATTTGTGATTCAAACCTTGCTGTTGTATGCCACTTCTTTGGAGATTACTAGTTCAATTCTTTGCCTCTGGGATATAGTTCGTAGAAATGTAGTTTTCCCTGGAATACCATGGAAGGGTGAGAGTGTGCAGATTTACTATTAACAAGAGGCTCATGGCAAGAACAAGCAAGTAAGTGTCTAAACATGCAGAATTTCTAAATAAATGCAGCTTTCACTTAATTATCCATTCTTTCACCAGGAAAAAATACTGAACACATACTGGGTCTGGCTGAGACGGAGTTGATTTTCCCTGGAGCAGCCCTCACAGTGCTGTGCTTTGCATTGGTAGCTAGAAGGGTGTTGTTGATAACACACCAGCATTTTGGCTACTGCTGAGCAGCGCTCCACAGCCTCAGCGCTGTCTCTCCAACATGCGCCTGTCACCACTAGGCTTGGGGTGGGCAAGGTCTTTTGAGGGGACATTACCAGGGCAGCTGGACCGGACTGACCAAAGGGATTCCATACTGTATGATGTCTGCTTAGCAGTGAAAGCTAAGACAAAGGAAGTGAGGGGGCGTTTATTATTATGAGGTTTGTCCTCCAGAGCAGTCACGGTGCGTACTCAAGCCCTACCTCCTTAGAAATGGCTGGACATCCCCTACTGGTGGGAAGTTGGACATAAATCTTTTGTTTTTCTCTGCTTCTGCAAGTGGCCTTTGCTTTTGCTTTATTAAACTGTTTTTGTCTTGACATAAGTTTTTCTCCATCTTGTTTCTACCCTTGGTCCTGCTGAGGAGGGGAGTGAAAAGGGTGGTGTGATTGGGCACCAAGCAGCTGTCCAAGGTCAACCCACCACACCACACTGCTCTAGCACTGGCTCACTTTCCTTTTGGAAGTCGTCACACTCTGTGTACATTCAGGAAAGCAGTGTTCTTCATTGAGGCTACTATGATTTCTTTTATATGAGAAGGATGACAGTGATCCAGTTGCCAAGATCTTTTTCTTCTGTAAATCAGCAGAGCCTCTGTCAGTTGATTTCTTGATGAGCCCCTTATCAGACGATCAGATTTCTGCCAATTGACTTTGTTTCCAAGGCAACCACTCTCTTGACAAAGCCAGTTCCCTTCAATAGTAGGTAACTTATTTTTTAGAATAGGTTGATTATATTTTAACTGCATTGTTCTTAATAAGATACTTCTATTTAAGTTTCAGTCCTAAATGAAAATGTAAAGATAATGAACTGAAAGTCTGTGTAACTAAAATGAAGTTGGCAGTGGTAAAGATACATAAAGGGATTTTATAATATCTCACAGAATTCCTAAATTGCACATATTCCCTAAAGATAACCCTGCCCACCAGTCATTCCCATTTATATAGGTATTCAGTGTATTTATTTTCTGAAAATAATGGAAGTTTGGGTGAATTACGAGGATGTTTTGCAAAAGTACAGATTGTTGTACTGCTGGTAGTCACAGAACAATCTTCTTTCCTACTCATCGAATTCTCTAAGCTGGTTGATACTGGTGTTTAAAAAACAATAGATTCCAACCCAACTTCTTTTTGTGCTCAGTTGACATGGTCTTACTCTCCATATCACGCATATGGTGTTTCTGTCTGGTAAGTTAACTCATCCTTTGCTTCCGTGGCTTTTTATATTAGTCTGCATTTGCTTCCAGCAAAACTCATAGGATTGTCTTGGTTGAAGTTTCTTGGATTCATCCTGGGTTTACATTTTCAGGGAAGAGGCACAGACAGGATATAGTTACAAAACTCTTTCTCTGAGGAAGGCAAATTCAAACATTCGTATTCATATAGGCACGTAGTATCGTCATGCCTATACACAATTCTGAAGGTACTGATTTCTGAATACAGCTCTGTTGGTATGAGGCGACTGAAGTTGTCCTCTTGCTTATCCAGTGACCTTTCAAGTTGTAGGCTTGATTTCAGGGATGGCTGAAACTTGCAGAAACATTTCTGTAACTTTTAAAATTTGTAGGACAAGGCATTCACAGAAATGGAACCAAATGTTTATTTCTACCAATACACTGAACTGTCTGTGATGTGTGCCCCTCTTTCTTAGAGATGTCAGACAATTTTAGAGATGCAAGCACCTGTCTTTTTTTTTTTTATAAAGTGTTGCTTTCCCAGAGGAGTAGAAATTGCTATATGTGAGCTGAAATAATTTCAAGATAGTTTGTGTAAGCATTTGGATTTTGGAGCACTTAAATCCTCATGCTGTAAAAATAAAGCATTATTCACTGTTAGCCATAATGAAGCAAGTGTTCTTCTGTAATGTGATTGCTTGGGAAATTTTTGACTGATCACAGTGAGCTATCCAGTCCCTTTTGTAGGGAACTGATCTTGCAAGAGCTTTGTCTTTTATTCTGTCTCCATCTGTTGATAGGATGACTTACATCTTCTGTCTGGACTGACAGACAGGATTTAGGCACCAATCCAGCAAACTACTTAAACAACAGTTTAGCTTTAAGCCTTAGAGTAACTAAATTAACTGGTTCAAAAAAATTGAAAAAACATTGCTAACACACTACTGTCATCTTTAGAAGGGAATTCAGGAGATTAGATTGTATTAGTACATGAACTTTAAATGGAATAAGAAGTGTTAAATTAAACATACACTGAGAATAGAAAACATAGATTCAGACTTTTTTCTTTAGTACAGGAGGAAGGATTCTAGTTTGATAGCAGAGAGTCTGCACCTTGTATATTTCTTTTTGATCAGTGTTGCTTGAGTGAGAGTGTAGCTAGGCTAACAGAATAAATAAATAAATAAATAAATAAATAAATTACAGATGTATGTAGTAGTTTCCTCTGTCCAAAGAAAGTCTGACCATAAAGTGAGCAGGAATTACAGCATTACTTTGTAAAACAATAGAAATGGTAACTTACCTGTTGCTTGTACGAACAGAACTAGTGACCACTACGCAGTTAGCAATAGTTCACTGTCAGATCCAGAAATTTTAATATATACTTTAAAGGTTACTCAAGTGTTTGTTTCTTTGAAAGGTCTCCTCATTAAAGGTTTTAGAAGTGTTAATCCTGTCAGAAAAAAATACTGTCTTTGTGAGTGGATGAACTTACAGTTTTAAGCTAGTTGAGTTTATATTCATTTAATGAAACTGATGGTAAAATAGAAATTGTCTTTTTCTGGATTTAGTTTGGTTCATCTTTCAGTTTTATTGAGCAAGCAGAAATGCTTTAGGTTTTGTGTTCCATAATGGTGACCTCTTGTGGTGTGAATATGTCAGTATTCCTGAAGGAGCTTTCTGTAATACATACGGGAGGAGGTTGTATTTGCGTGTAACTTTTAATGAGCAGCTAACTTACTAACTTAATAAAATAACATCATCTTTTCCAATTAGTTATTAATAGGCACAACCCAATGCATGTGAAAGAACAAGCATTTTGAGCACTGCCTTCTGATAATACTTTTGTGTGTCCATCTTTTAGTGACCAGATGAAAGAGCCAGGGAAAAAGTCATCACAGCCAAGGAGTCCAGGCCGTAAGAGAAGAGTAACAGGTACGAGGAATTTCAGTCTCGATTCAAAAAATGTGAAATGCAGTCAAATAGAAATAATCTAATTCTTGTGGTTTGACAAGGTTGTTCTTTATTATTCACAGAACAGTATTTTTGGTTTTCTAGATGTATTGGGTTTTTTTATTATTCTTAGTAAAGAGAAACAATATTCAAGAGATCTTCACTCTGAAAATCTGTTGGTATGTTCTCTCTTGCTTTTCCCATGTCTAAGCTTAAGAATTTGCCAATCCATTAATACCTTATTTGCCCATGACTTTTTGTAATCTGTCATGGTTGCACAGAAACTAATAAAATTATGCCATCCTATATCATCTGAAGATACAGATTTTGGATTGCTGTGTAGGGGTGCATTTTGCTAATTTTACATAACAGATTTTAATAATATTTCCTCATAGCTGGCACATTTCATACATCGCAAGTGCGTATTTGAGAGTCTGGTACAGCAACCTGAAGTTTCTACTGTTCTATTATTATGCTTTATAACTGTTTTTCTAGAACTGAGAAATTCTGTTATTCCAGATCATTCTGGCAAAGGTTGTACTGTGCTCTGCTTTCATTTCCGTACGAGGAGCAGAGAGTATTTATTTGCCATGTCATGGGAGTTAGTATACTTATAAGCCTTTTAACTTGTTTCTGCTATTTTATTGGTGTTATTGAAAATATGAAGTGTGTTTTTAGGATTGTTTCTTTTTATATCTACTTTTCTTGACATTATGTATCTTCCTTAGTTTTTGCATGCTTCATCTTTAATCCCACAGTAAACAGTGGGATAGCGGTAGGTGTTCTACATCATTTCTTCCCTACAATGGGGTTCTGGGTGGAGTGTTCTTTTACAAATTATTTCTGTTTTCTGATATGAATTGTGTTTATGCTTTGACATTTTAGAGAGGAGGTAGACTGTTTTAATATTGATCTATTCATGGCCACTCAGTATTCAGTGAAAAGGCTAAACATTATAAGTCAGGCAGTACTCAGCTTTTGAAAGCTCAGTGTTGCTAAGGCTCTTGTATTTACATGCTAAAAACAGCGACCAATAAATGTAGACTGATTAGAGTTTTTTTTTTTTGACCAGAATGCAAAGCAGCGGTTAAGACCTATGAAAAACTGAGACGACCAACTTAAACTTGCTGCATTCTTTTGCTCGAGTATTTTTTCTGTTAAATTGTGATTTGCTCTATTAGAAAGTTCAGGACAGCTTCTGCAATATTTTAAATACAGCTAGTACTCTAACTTTTCATGAGCAACTTAAAAGAATCTCCCAGGACTGAGACACATAAAATTTAGTAATGTTGCTTTTCTTTACAGTCATGTATTTTCTGGTCATTCTTATTGCTAGGATCAATACTGTTTAGTAAAAGCTGATTATCTTCTTTTTGACTTAGGTATAAGAGATACTTTTTTAAAAAAAATTATGACTTTCAGTTTGCTGTATTCTTCTGATGAATATGAGACAAGTGAAGCAGAGTAGTACAAAAAAAATCCGTTCTTTTAATTCTGAACTGAAATTAAATGGCTTTGGTAATTATTTTTTTAAGTGAGAAGTTTGTCTCTATCTGCAAATGCATGCCTGAAGTTTTCTATTTCTTGCCTAATGAAGTCAAGTAAATGTGTAGTTAAAAAGTCAGTCCCATCTTTCAGTTTGAGAGGTAGCTGCAGCTTGGAAAGAAAAGAAATAATTGAGTCAGTATGTGGGTTTTGTGGCAGGAAGGAACACTGCAAACTACTCTAGTGTTCTCATTTCAGCTGTACTTTTGCATTATCCAGAGCAGAACTTTCACTTCATTGCAAACACTGCATAGTGTTTTATTAATTAGGGTACTCATCAAATTAAATAAGATTGTCAACTTGTTTGATCTTGAAAATAAAAATTGTATGCAAAATAATAATAATAATATTTGCTAATAACGTGTACTTACATATAACTATAATATATATATAAAAAATATAGTGTGTTACTTACGAAATACCAGCATTTTTTATAATCTTTTGAAATAGGTATATTTGATAGATTAATTGTGTGTAAGATGTAGGTAGATTGTTAATATAGACCAGAAAAAGAGTCTGGATTATTTTCTAAAGAGCAAGCTTTTAAAATAGGAAGTTTTTAATAGTTTTACTTTTCCAAGTAATGCCAGTAGACAGTCACTGTTTTAAGGTCTGAGATACTGTTCTCATGATGCAATCCTCTTATTATTGGTGTTCTCAGGTAGTATAGTATTTTTTGTGTTCATGTTTATGTTAAGAATGTACATTGTCATTTAAATGCAAGAGCTAGTAAGGAACAACAGGAGACATTTGCAGACCAATATGTCACTTAAAGAAATGTATGTATTCCAGTCTTAATGTCTTTCTTCATGTTACTTAGTAGAGTTGTGTGACTTTTATTTTCCTACTAAAAAAACCTCAAACACAACACAACAAACTAGACCCTGTCTTCATGACAACTTTGCTTGCCTGCAAGATAGAGAGCTTAACCCAATCTTGAACTCCAAACTTATGCTGACATGCACCTTGTAAGCAACTGTTAAATCCTTTACATCTCAAGTTTCACAGAGACTCTGGCTCTCCATCTGTAAAGGATGGGGATGAATCTAGTGACCCAATGGTCAAGGCCAGAATTTTGTCATTTCACAAGGTGCTAGGTGAAGGTGTAAAGGATGTTCAGCAAGTCAGAGTAATTCCCAGTAATACTGTATCCATATGAAACTGAACCCTAGATTCCATTTTTTAATAAACTCTGTTTGCGCCAACTTCCTTGTCCAATCTGAAAACAGATCCATGCTCCCAGTCTTGTTTCCAGAAAAATTCTGGTCCACTGATTTTTGGTCTACCAATTTTTGACTTGATATCTGCTGATAGATTTCTTTTTTCCTGTATTTTCTTTTTAAGGCTAGTTATAAAAAAAGGTTAAATATTGTAAAAACTCTCTTTGTGAAGTGGACAAGGTTTCTGATAGTGAAGAGTAACTTTTTCTCAGTCACAGGAATTTGGCTGAAGCTGGCCAAGAATATTGGGAGTTGGTTGCCGTCAAGATTTCTGACATGTTTATTGGAGGCAAAATATCTTTCGCATACCTGTGGTTTCCTATTCATTTTCCAGGTTGCTGTGAGAAAAACTAATGAATGCAATAAGGAGAGAAACATACATTTTGTAAAAGTTTAGTCATGAAGTTCTCAAAACTAATTGCATGAAGTAGTTAAAATTGCTAACAGGATGTAATAACTAACAGGACTTTCCCCTAACTGACCAGTCAGTTAATCAGGCTTAGTGTAGTGTCATGTATGTGTACTAGATAAAATTCTACAATCCTAGAGGATTGTCTGTAGTATGGATTTTTTTTTAACAAAGAATAAGCTGTCACGTGAACACAGCTGAAAAATAGTAGGACACTTTGATGTTTAAGTAGTCATTACCTTCCAATTCAGCGATCAAATGAAACATTAATGTCAGCAAACAAAAGCTTTACAGTACAGCTTCACATATCAAACCACTTATCCATCTAGTTTTGTTTGAAACTTTTGGTTTTGAGAACATGTAAATAAAAAGAAAAGCTTGAATCCGTAGAATAACCCAGCATATAGCAAAATGTGATATTTTTAGATTTTTTTCTGACTGAAGAAAGTATTTGTAGCTATTTGTTATTGTGGAAAGTGAAACCTTCACTGAATGTGTGCTTTTGTTTTGAATGTATTTTGAAGGCTTAGAGGATGAAACAAGAATAAATGAATGGGAAGAGGAAGATTTCTTTTGGCATACAAAGATTCTACCAATTCTGCGTGAACTGGAAAAAAGTGGGTACCACTGTTCTGAAAGGGTGTATTTTCTGTACTGTTTCTTGCAGGAAGCATGAGACTCATTTGTGTTTACTGCAAAATAATAACGGTAATTGGAGTATGTGGCCTTTTATGCTTTCATATGTTCAGTGACTTCACAGTGTAAAACTGGCCTGGGCAATCTAGGTGGCCCTGCTTGAGCACAGGAGTTGTACCAGATGACTTCCAGAGGTCATTTCCAACCTTACTCATTCTGTGATCCTTTAAAAATCCTCAAAACTGGTTTAGAGAAGATCTTATCTTTTCGGACTAAATTACCTTATTTTAGACAACATAGCTCTGCTGGCTTAGCAGTCAGTGTTGAGCTAATAGTTTTAAGAATTAAGTACTGCACAGATTCACTGCTTTAACCATAGACTGTGTTGAAGACCTCAGTTCATTTTAGAAAACTAAGGAAATCTTAATGAAAATTTCCATTTGTGCCTAAAGTGTTAGGTGACTCAGAATACTGAAGCAAAATTGAGTAAATTAAGTATAGCTTGAAAGATTAAACTCTGGAATCCATTTTTCCTTGAAAAAGTTGTTCAGTTGCCTTCTGTAGACACTATATTTATTTGAATGGTGGGAATATAGAAAGTAGATTTGTTTTTAGAAGTAGTTCTGTTTTACAGGATCTTTAGCAGTATTTGTGGTGGTATGGTACAGGTTAGAACTTTTTTTTGTGTAGTTTTGCAGATGTTGATGAGTATGAAGCACCTGTACAGTGCTAAGTGTTTCCCTATATATGTGATTATTTTAAAAAGACAGGATTCTCATTCCCACATCTATCACTGGTGTATAGAAAAACAGTGATCAGGAAATTTGAAAACAGCTATGTAACTTCACATTTTCCTTGCTTAATGCCGAGGCTGTCAAATATCAGCCACTAAGTTATGGTTTTGCATAACCATGAGATGTTCTTTATTCGTGGGCAAAATAAGATTTAGAGGTAAAATCTAATCATGTTTTTCCCTTGTCATGAATGTAGCTAAGGAAAATCAGGTTTCATGCCCCTTTTCCTCAGTCTTTACTTGATTTGGTTAGTGTACTGGGGTTTTTTTAGCTTCTTTAAAAACTTGATTATGGCTTAGTTTTTCTAGTAATAGATGACATTATCTAATGATACTTTCTCACCAGTTGATTGAATGTAGTACTACAAAAACCTTAAAACCTGAGTTTTGCTACTTCTTGAAAATTAACACAAATTGTAACTGAATTGCATCATTGCCTTACGCAACGGTGTGATATATTACTTTCTTCAGGCTATTTACTGCACAATTCTTAGAAGAATGAATATTGGAATTCCATAATTTAAATGTTTTGAGTGGATCTGTTGGTAATTCAATATTTTTCAATTTTGTGTGCAATCATTTGCTTCATACCTTTTTGCTAATTCCCTGCACAAGAACTTAGGTCACATTTAGTTTTTCATATTTTAATGGAGAAGCCTTTTTCTTCACCTTTCTCATGCAAAAATATTTGCAGAAACCTTTCCATTCAAAAACAAATCTGAAGTTAACCTGGAACTTACTTATTGTGTAAAATCTTCTGAATAAGATGTGCTTGAGTTGTTTGTAATATGACAAAAAAAAAACCCCAAATCCTCTTTTTCTAGAGGAACAAATAATTAATTTTGTTACATTCAAATACTCAGGAGGTTAAGCTTCAAAATGCCCCATGGGATGAGTGATGAATAATTTTTGTTGTTGTTAATTTTGATGAAATGGAGTGTAAGACCCTTCAGTTTTGGTTCCTTGCCACTCCTGTTTCACGGCTTACTGGAGCAGAGCATTTAGAACCACACTAAATTTTGTTAAATTTTTTGTCATGATGGGAATAGAAATGGAATAGTCATTGCTGTTCCTTGAGTGTGATGATTGCAAATTGAGAGCTTCCTGGCACTTCTCAGCCTGAGAGATTGGTCCTTGAATCTGTCTACAGGTTTGGGGCCTGAGACAGATTTTTTGTTGTAATTTCCTGTCCATACATATTTCATCACAAGTGCTTTGCCTCCTTGAATATGACTGTTTCAGCTGTGAAGTACACCCTGAGTAAATGCAGAGTTTATACTGGCAGTTCAGGTGGATTTACCTGGGGCTGTGTAAGTGTCACTTTATGGACAAAAGCAAATGTAAGAAAATTTTTAAAAAATCTCACTGTTGAATTTTAAAAATAGACAAGTCTAAAAATAGATTCTTCCTTTTCTCTCTAAAGTAAACATGTACATGATTCCATTGTGTTGAGGTGCAGTTTTTGTAATAATTTACTGTAGGTTTTATTTTTGTGTTTTTTTAATAGAGTTTCATGGACTCGAGTGAAGAAGTAGATCACTTTTTTGTCAATAGGCCAACATTCCACTCAAATATATCTTGCACCTCTACATTGAAGAGTTCTAGCAAGTTTTTACATTCACGTTTTTTTAATCCCAGCAAGGTTTGATATATAAAGTTATGTATATGGGGAGAAAAATGCTCCTTAACTATCTCTTTTTCACATCTAATGTTTGGTGGAGTGCTCTAAAGAATGTTTTCAGAGACACAGTTTCATGGTAGACATTTGGTCAGTCTGATTTTTAAGCATCAAAGGTGAGTTTCATTTTAGCTGTAGGTATTATTTTGGCTCATTGATTTCTTGGCTTGAGTCTCCTTTTTTTAAAAAAGCTGAATAAAATTATTTCTGGGGATCATGTTATCATATGAAGACATTTATTTGATGTCTTATTTTTTTGTTGTTGTGCAACCTGTTCTTTGTTTCGTTCTTTTGTGTCTCTGTGTATTGAGGTGCTCTGGATAAAGTGGCACTGATAATTATTTCTTATTTTTCTCTCCCTTCCTACACCCTTCAAGTAGAAGACAATATAGAGCACCTTTGTCTAGCTTGTACCAAGCTCTATCAAGCATTGGATGAAGGAAATATGCTTGGAAAAAGATTTAAAAGAAGAAATGTGCTTCTGAAGACATTATATAAACTTGTAGACATTGATTCAGATCCACTTTCCCTGAAGCTGGCAAAGATTATTCTGGCTGTAAGTGTTTTCAAATGCTCTTTGGTACAATGTGAAGCTCAAAATCATGAATTACAACTTGCATTTAATTTTTCATTTCATACTTGTAAACTGTGTCTAAACTAACCCTTTCCTAAGTACAGTTTACTACCACAGAGATACCAGATCCCATCCATCTAGATCAGCACTTGCAGAGTGATTTTCTGCAGAGAAGTTGTATCTGGGGGAGAAAGGAGGGGTACAAAATAGGATAGTTGGTGTATGGTGGCAGGAATATCATATAGGCATGGAAAAGACACAATGTCCTAAACTGGGATACACATGCCTATGTGTGTGATTTAAAAAACCCAGTGATTATAAAATGTACAGATGGAAATGTAGCTTAGTTTTTGAATAATATCTTGACCTTGTTAAACACTTTTATCTGAAAATACCAAAATGGAGGGGTTTTTTTGAAAGTGATTGAGCGTAAATAATCTTTTGCTTTAATATTTCTGGTTAAAACTCTCAGATTAAATTTTGTGCTTTAGAACTTCTTTGTTCGTGTTCTACAAAGTATGTATGGACAGTCACTGGTGAAAGGGTGCCGGCTAACATTGTGTTGTAGACATCTGAGTAATTTGTGTGTGTGTTGGGGGAGTCGTGTTCTCCTATAACGTAGTGTAAGTTACTTTATTCAGAAGATACAGTTATATACTCAGATACCACAGAGATGTTAAGTGGTGCTTACTAAAAAGAAAGGTTCCTTTACAGACATTTTTCTGTGTAATCTTTTAAAAAGCATGAACCTAGAAGAAATTGCCTTTGAAGTGCAGAGGAGAGGAAGAGAGATGTCACTGTATTTTTACCACCTTTACTTCCCTTTCACGATCTCTCATCGTAAGATTGTGTTTTCTGATAGCTGAGAGTAAATTTCATTATGACTTGTACTGTTGTACTGGCGGTCTTTGCGGTATGGCCATAGATGCCAAATCACTGATTTCCATACAGAATTTCTTGGTTAGTGAATTGGAGAAAAAATCCTGCAAGTTACTGATATACTACCTGTTCATATTACTACATCAGAAGTTTATATATCATCTGTTATTTTAAATCCAGCACAGTTTGCTAAATAGAGTTTAAAATACCTGTGTTTCAGAGTCCTTTAATTCTGTGAACTTCTTCCGTTTGTTTTAGTGTATTGTTAGGGTTTCAGCTGTAATTTAATAGTTCTGTGAGAATACAAGTTTGCCATGGTGTCTGAACTTGTAGAATGTTACAGTGTATTTTTGCATGTAGATTTTAGTTGTGATCTTATATCTTTTACTTTCTTTGCAGATGAAAGTAGATGGAAGAAATCTTCTTAGTGTTTGCAAGCTAGCATTTAAAATTTGTAGGAACAAAGAAAATGATTTCATCGTTCGAAATGATACATTATTGGGTATGTATTCTGTTCTTGTCTGTAAGTTAGATGTTGAAATTCAACAGTTAAAGTGTTCATCTTTGAAAAAACATCTTCAGAGTTAACTTAGTCACAGACTAAAAATTGCCTGCCTAGGTCAAACTAATGGTTGGTCGAGTCCAGTATTCTGTGTCTCAGTAATGACGGGGATGGGGAATGCTGTTTAGGAGGAGCATGGGAGCCTATGTGTTTTCTGTGATCTGTTTCCCCAGCACTACTGCATCCAGAACTGTTCTGTTCTATTAGGGACATTGGATGGTGCATCCCTACCTAATCCCTTTTTAGTCTCTGTTTTTATGTCTTTTGTTCATTAATTTGCCTAATTCCTTTTTGGATTTTCTGATTCTGTCTGCCTCTACAATGGCATAGAGCAAGTTCCAGAAGTTCTCTGTGTGCTGTTTTAAATCTATATATTTTTCTTTATCCCCTGCTTGTAGTTTTGCAGGATTTGTAAGAATTTGTGCAGTCAGCTTATCTTTCACTTTCAGGATTTTTTAAAATGCAGTCTTATCATATATCTCTGTCTTCTCCTTTTCAAGACTGAGGCATCTCAGCATCTTAGCTCTTTGAACAGATACTGTGTCATTCCGTTGTTTTAGAAGTCCTTTGTACCTTCTCAAACTCCAGTGGATCCTGCTTGAGATTTATGGTGCAAAACTGTCTATGGAATTCAAGCTGTGTCTGCACCAAATTTTATAGGCATGAAATAATGCTGACTGTGGTGTTGGCCATCGTCAGGGAGGATCTTGAGAACAGTCATTGGCTTTTTTGTATTTTTTATAGCTACTGCTACACATTGAGCCAATGGTTTTGGAGAATTGTCAGCAATGGCTCTAAGGTCTCTTTTGTGATTGTAACAGTGTTTGTGTCGTGCACACCCACCACCCCTGCAAATATGAGAAATATGAAGAAAATGAAAGTGTGTGAATGATACTCAGTTTTGATTGATAGTCATTCCTTTCATTGAAACTTTAGTATGTTTTATTAATGTAGGCCTTGATCTTGCAAGCAGTTATTGCACGTGTATTGGTTAAGGCATATGTGTATATTTGCCTACTATAAAATAGTTGAGAGTATTCATGGTCTTAAAGTTAGGTACACAATTGTTGTCAGAAATAAAGACAGGCCTTTCAAGCGGTAAGGAAAGGACTCACAGGTAACAGAACAGCTGGGTTGACTTTGGATACTGAAAAGTACAGTTTTGTAGAGATCAGCATCGTACACAGCATTTGAACAAGTCGCATTTTGCTCTCATTTCCATCCTCATTCACTTTTCTTTCACTTGCTCTTCTTTCCCTGTATTTTAAAAACTAGTAAAGGAAAGAACATTGGTAGGCGTAGTTTTATTTGTTTATTCACTCTTTGTGTTTTGGACCCACCTTGTCCCGGAAGAAGATGTGACCCTGGCTTATCATCATAACTGCCCAGATCCCTGTTGCAGCCACTGAGTTATAGATTCAATTTCTTTTTCCTCCTCTGTCCCTGTGAACAATTTATGTCCAGTGCAGCAGCTCCAGTAGAAGAAATAAGTTAATCCTTCATCCCAGAATAGACAACTACTGTTCAAGACCTTGTTTGATACTGAGCAGAGCAGGAACCTGAAACTGATTTCTCACGTTGCCACAACCCAAGTGATTTAATTGGTGAAGGTGCAAGTTTGGACAAGAGCCTTGAGTGTGTCTACTTCATTCATATACATATATACTGGGAGAGACTTTCAGCTTCAGTTGAAACAGAAAAAAAAATTAAAATCTCTTCAGTTTAATGATATAGGAAAATGTTTTTATTCAACTGGAACTGAATGGAACATAGGAAGCGGAAATAAATATCTCTTTGAGTCAGTGACTAGAAATTCAAAAGTACAAAGTTGGTTCAGATTGCTCATTTGTTTGAGATACACCCACTAAATTCAGAATGTCTCAATTTGACTGCAAAAGATACATTGGGCTTGTGTTAACAACTGTAAATTTTAACATTTCAGATGTTTGACAGTGGTTGCGCAAAACAAAACTTTTACGTCAACTTTACCTACATAGAAAGTAAATCTAAAAAGGCTATGAACAGATTTCAAATGTGAGAGTTAAATTAGGCCCCTGTGCTTTTTAGTGCTCCATTTGAGATGCTTTAAGACATTTGATTTTCAAGGAAGTAGTGGGAATTAGTACACAAAATTCCAGGCACACACAATCACTTTTGCAAATCTTGACTGAGGATTTCAATGATTCCTGCTATGTGTTTACAACTTACACTGGTTCTTGAGGCCTTGGAGAACAGAAGTTGGGCCCATTCTCTTATTCATCAATAATTGTTTCTTGGTTTCAGTCCAAATATCCGATTTTTCTAGCCCACTTATTAGAAATGTAAGAGTTCAATCTGAGGGTGTTTTCCAATTGTTAATCTCTTTAATGACTGGACTGTATCAAATACAAATTTTAATATTAGACTTTCTGAACAATGATTTTCCTTTTAGATTATTTGTTGGAGGTTCTGTGGACTGAAGATCTACAAACAAACAACGAAGCTCTCGTCTATTGCATGGGAGCTATAAAATTCATGTCTGGAAATGTAGTACTCCTTTATAAAATGGTCAGCAAAGGAGCTGTTGAAATGTTCCTGCAATTAATGAAGCAGATTAATAACATAAAAGAACATGACACATATTTCTCCAAGTTGGGCCACTTATTAGTCCAGGTTTGCATTTACTTTTATTTCTAAAAGTACGTATTTCAAGGGCAAATTAAAAATTTAATTAGAGGAGATAAACTAACCCTGTGTGCTACTGACAGAGTTGTACCTATATTTCAGTAGACTTCTTTTTAAGAAGTTTAATGAAGTTGTTCAGGACCTAATTTAATTACCACAGATGTTCGTGTGTAGTCAATTTTAAAGGCTTTAGAAATTCTGAAGTTAATAGAAATATTTTTAGGTACCTAATAAACCAGTTTCTCATTACTACTTTATTGTGCTGACAATGTTCTGGATACTGTAGTAAACAGATAAAAATGTGTTCTCTATCTAAATTCTTGAAACTGAAATAATAAATACAAACTGGTTCTGCAATTCTCACGGAGATTACAAAAAGCTTTTTATTACAAGAATAATGCATTTTAAAAACGTGTAGGAAAATACAGGTGTGTTTCTTTGACAAAGTGTTTTTGAAGAACTGTAATGTAAGGAAAAAGTAGTTGCAAAAGTGAACACTTTTTGAATCTTTTGAAGGCAGCAGGCTCAAAACTATTTTCACATACAAAGCACCTTGATAAACGGTGGCTCTGAAAACTAATTCTTGGCCCTAAAACTGTTTAAACCCATGTGTTTTAGAAAACTAATTCTTGGCCCTAAAACTGTTTAAACCCATGTGTTTTAGAAACGCTGGGGGATGGCTATGTATTTACCAAGGATTTGCCAGGTAGATTCCTGGCATTTGTTTGGAAGTAACTGATGTAATGATTAGCGAATGGTTTAATTGTAAACTTTCGGGGACTTCATAGGAAAACACATTGGACAGTTTTCTGAGGTAGTGTTTGCACTAGGTCTGTCTGCTAATTATGCCAGATTTCTTTAATTCTCTACTAATTTACAAGCAAGGGATTTTATACTTCTTGAAATTATATGAGAAAACAGATAGCTTACATCATCACATTACTATTGCTGATTTTTTGTCTGATTTTTTTAGTCTTAGTAATAAAACTGATGAATCAGTTTATTTCCAGGATTTTGATGAGCTGTCTTCTCCACAACTTTGCAGGCATGTTTTTCTTCCATTATTTGCCTGTGGATAAATTAGGGTTTTTTTAATCAAGGGTTTAGTTTGCAAATGTGTGAAAGGAAAATGTTATATTTTATGCTTTCTTTAAAAAAATCTCTCATATCTCTGCTCTTTTCAGTGCAAATGGAAGTATAGCAAAACTGCTTTGTAGCGTTTGAATAGACTGGGTGTATCTAAGAAGTTCTCGAATGTTTTGTGGAGAAGCCAGTACTGACAACTGTCTCTTACTGAGATTGCTCTTTCACTTGTTTGTGTTCTCTTCTATAGTAGTATTGATACTTCGGTTTTCTTCCTCTTGTGAGAAAAGTAGCAATTCCTACTGCTATGGAACTCCTGTGTGACTCTCATATCAGTTTCTTCAACAAATCTATGTGCACTGCTTCTTTCATGTGAGTTAATTGATCAGTCATCATAGACAGACGAACGAGTAGTTCTGTTTTAGGGATGATTGAGGAAAGTTTCTTCTGAGATCGATGTCTTCAGAATAAAGTTTTTGTAGCATACTGCATCTTGTAGGAACAGATCAAATAGCCAGTGTCGTACAGAAATAATGTCTTCGGTTATAGAAAGCAAATTATATTGGAGGAGAAAAACACTTTAAATAGTCACAGTGGTCTCTGAAGGAAGCTCTGCTATCTCTTAACCCTGGTAACTGAAGTATCCCATTTAATTGGGACCAACTCTTCGTTCTTTAACTGTATAATTGCACAATCACCAGATGGCAGTGTTATACATAATCTTGCTAGATCCTGTTTGTGGGAATAAAGTCCTTATTTGATTTCTTCATTCTTCTGCAATGGATTTTTTGCAGAAGTCCTACAATACAAGAATAAAAATGTTTGTAATAATTATTTTTTTCCTTAACAAGAGGACATGAAACCAGGGTCATCTTTGATTAATTTTATGTTGCTTAACCTAACAGTCTGTTAATATTTATACAAAATGTGGTAATGCTTATTCAAAAACCAAGATTTTTGAGGAGTCACTGACAAGACTTAGTAAGTACTCCATGTTCTTTAGTTGAAAAGCACTTAAATGTCTTTTCCTTTAAAAATAGCATTTGTCAGCAGTTAAATTTTCTGTTTGGGTGAATTTGATCTTTCATATGGCAACATAAGGATTAGGGCTGGGGGGGATTGCTAAAGACAATTGTTACACATTTCTCCCTGAAACATAGGGTCTGCTTGAAGCAATCACAATATCTCTAGAATTCAGCTGCTGTCTGCCTAGCTTCTATTGTTTTTTAAACTGCACTCTTTAAACTTCAGTTGCACATTAACTGTGTTTTGTGGATATATACTTCTGTGAACTGCTGAATGCTGTTTTCTTGCACATTTAAGTGTATGTGTTATTTTGCACTGCTTTTCCTTTCCAACCTGTCTTTGTCTGGGGACGGCTCTTGATAGAATTCACTGCTTGAGGATTTTGAACCATCTAACTGTATCAGGCATTGAAAAATTTTACTCTCATTTTGGAGACCTCTGTACCATCATCTATCGATACATTTTTTTTTTCATTATCCAAAATGTAAGTCTCTTTGCTGCAGTGAAATCTCTTGTCTGGGTTGGAACAACACTTTTAATATGTGGCTTATCCTTAGTTTCCTTTATTGTCTCTAATGAAGCTTAGCTAGAATTCAACAAATATCATCCTAGGCTGACTGTGAACATCTTGTATGTAAGCACTGAATGGAGTCTCCTGTCTCTATTCCATGTGATAGGAATTTTTCTACCAAAACTTTTGAAAAGCAAAGCATTTGATCAGAATGTATTTATTAAAATATGTCTCCAGTATTGTATTGATTTTTGAAGCATCATGACTTGAGAAGGAATGTACATCTGGAAATTTTTTTCCAGTTGTTCAGTTAAAACAATAAAAAACTCTAGGTGTCTTCTTAAAATAGGAGTGGTATGAAGCAAATGGCTTCTGTAGGTTCAGATTCTCTGTATTATGAATGTAGTATAAATTGCATTTTTAGTGCTGCAGTTAAATCCATTAACGTATCACATTATCACATTTTTTCCCCTCTATGCCCTGCTTCTGCATTTTGACATGTTGCATCTCCTGTTGCTCCATTACAGAACATCATGGGGTCACTGAAGATTTGTACTCTGCTGTCAGATTTGTTGAGTAGGACAGCAAATGTGAAAGCTGCTGGAGAATGGACAGAATATGCCTAGAGTCCTATGTGCAAAAGCTGAAACACAACATCTTAACCTGCTCTTTGTCAAGAGTTTTTCTTTAAAGTTAGCAATTACATATCACTGGATAAGCAGTCCAATTTAGTGATAAAATGCTTAATTTCCAGAGTTTTTTGTGATAAGAAACAATTTGAACAGATTGTTTTTGTGCCTTATCAAACTACATTCAAAACCAAATTGAAGTTAATAACTTCACTCTGCATAAGAAAAATTTGAAGAATTCCCATATTCATGTAAGACTGTATGACTTCACATTCATTTTGTAGTAAGTTCTGGATTAGATCAAAATTAACTTACATGTCATTGCCTGTCTGACCTTGTCATTTGAATACTCTTGCCTTGGAAGAGAACCAGAATATTTTGAACTATGCAATAGCTGATGCATTTTGTACATCTACAAGGTTAGACTTTTTATGCTTTAACCTGCTTGAAATAGAACAGTATCATCTGAAAATATTTTGGTTTTTTCAAATAGACTTGAGCACTTAAGCTTTTCATTTTTTTATTGTTCAAACTGTGGATTTCTCTTGATTAACTTTTAAATTTTAAATTGGAGTAGATCTGATCGTGTTTTAAAATAAATTCATTTTAGTTTGCAGTTTACAGTTATCGTCAGAATAGATATTAGTATTTTCAAGACTTAGATGTAAATTTGCAATACTAAGATTTATTGAAGAATTATGCAAAAAATTACTTTAACCATCCACAGTATTTCACTTAATTCCAGGTGGTACAAGGCTGTATACATGCAAGATTTTAAAGCATGTGAAAGATCACGCGTCCCTCATAGGAGGAGGTTACATGCAGGCAAAGACCAGTATCAGTCTTTCATTTTCAAATGGTTATGTATTGGTTATCCCAAATACACCGTCTTGCTGCCTACACATTTCCTGTTATGTATTGGTTTATACATCCCTGCAGAATGTTAGCAGGGCATGCAGCCTGCCTTAGATGCTATAAACGAGGCGTGAGCTGTCCTGACTTTTCGCAGCGGCGCGCTGTGCTGCGGGCAGCCGCGGTTGATGAGTGTTTCCCTGCTTGGTGTGCAGCTGGCAGCCACTCTGCGGGCCCTGGCTGACTGTCCCCCGGCGCGGCGCCGCCTCAGCGACCGCGCTGCCATCTCCGAGCTCTGCGTGGCGCTGCAGCAGCGCAGCGGCGACAGGGACGTGTGCACCTGGATTGTCAGGATCCTCAGGTACGTGTGAGCGCAGCTCTGCGCGCAGGCAGGTCCCTCGCCCCGCCCGAGTGACCTCAAAGGAGGCAGCATCAAGCGCTGAGATGGGAAGATTTACATTGAGCTCTTTTTTGGAAAAGCTCTTTGTAGCTTTTAATGATGTTGTTTGCTCATTGTGTCTCTATTAATACTTACAGAATTAATACAAACTTGGAGTCATCGTCCCTGTGAAAAATATTTTGTTGTGTTGTGTCATTCTTTGATCCCACAGATTGTGATTGAGTTTTTAAAAGTATCATTTCTTATATTTTAAAGTTGCATAAATTTATTAGGTATTTATTAATCCTGGTTTAGGCCATGTTTTAAAAAAATTAATGTGAGAAATTACAGAAGGGACGGTGTATTGTGAAATAAAGTACACAAGAGAGAAAATGTGACCAGTGTTCGTTGTTTTGAGCTGGTATAGAGTGTTTGAGGAGATTAATCTCTGGGATCAGGGCTTGAGTGTGCAGATGGAAGTGCTGAAAGAATCTCAGTTTTATGAGCGGCCAGTGGCTGCTTCCCAAGTTGTGCTTTTAGGAGGGAGATCAGTATGAGTTAGTCACCAAAAAGATCATTTTATAGTCTGAATAGTTTCTCAGTCAAAAGTCTTCCAGTTACCAAGCATCAGCTTGCAATATTCAGTGCTAAATGGACTCGCAAACAATGTAAGGATTTTGAAGAAGTTGTGAAATAAGCTGTTGGTAATTTCAGGAGTAGCTGGATTATAAGCGCAGTTTATGGATGATGTGCTGGATGAAATATTTGCCATTGCTGCTTTGTTATTGTATTTGAGTCGTGTTGCCTATGGCTCCACGTTCATTGAGATTCTGTTACGGACGTCTCCTCCTGTTCAGCTCCTCCAAGTTATCCACCACATTCTCCTTTCAGGATGAGGTTGGGTTGTGCTTTGAACAGCGGCTACATAAGGGTCTAGCATTGCTTCCTGCCCAGCTGAAACCAGGCAAATCTGCTCCTTTGCTGTTCAGCTACCTGTAAAGCATGTGAATTGCTTCCCCAATTCCATGCTACCTTGTTCACATCTGTCTCTAGTTTTGTTCCTCAAAATGGCCTCTAGCAATGATTGCAGCACTTTGAGCGTATTTACTTCTGAGGAGGGAGCATTTCCTTTACTTGGAAAATGCCATGAAAAGTGGGATAATGGGTTTGTAATTAAGTGTAATTGATACTTACACTGTAATTCTGATAAGGACATTTACTTGATCTAGAATTCAATATAGAGCAAAAATAATTTATCTTACTTAAAGTTCCCTACTGCTTCATTTTTTTTCCTTAAGTTTAGAACTACATGCTCTTAAATACAAATTAGCCATAAAAATCAATTTAATTAACTTTCTAGAAATTGCAGTCACAAAAAAATATACTATGCAGTACAGAGCTCAGATCTGAATTTTGTTTTGTCTTCTAGTAATACAGAATGATTATTCTTTTCTCTCAGTCAGCTTTAGGCAGCTTCTTTGTAGAGAATATGTTCAATCTATTCAGTTTATTCATTTCTGTAAGTCTGTAAATCTTCCTGTAATTGAACATCAGCACAGATCTTTTCTGGTTTTGACTACATGAGAAGTAGGATGTTACTGCATTTTTCTGGTGTGACCAAAGCATGTCCAGTTCCCTGTTTTGGCAGTGGTCAAGGTGAGCAGCTGTTAGGGAATGTGCAGAGATAAAATGCTGCCTGCAAGGAGGCACGTTCTCTGTATGTGCTGGTGAGAGATGTGTTCTCTCAGTGCTGTTGCTGGGCTCTACTAGATGTGCACTAGGAAGGGACCCCTTATTTCCTCTCATCTGACTTCCCACATCAGCTTGAAATTGCAGTTCTCCCATTTAGCACTAAGAGGTGCTGGTGTTAGCACACTGTGGCCATATGGCAAGCAGGTTGGGAAGCTCCTTATGTTTGCTTCTTCCCGTAATTCACTGTGGCAAGGATAGCTAGACTTCTGTTGTGCTCTTACATAACTGCACATGCCTCTGCTAGAAGTCAGAATATTGGCATTCACTTCATTTGTTGGAAAATTCAACTCTGAGAGTCAAAAGTGACTTTCTAAAAAATGTTTTGTGGAAAAAAGTCCTTTCTTTCATTTATATTTTATTTTTTCTCTTTGCAGCAAACTTTCTACCTACAATGACTTCTGTGCAGCTTTAGCAGACTGCTCCAGATGTTACGTCTTATTTTTAGCCCTACTAAACAAATACCAGAAGCAGCAGGTCAGTTTTTCATCTCTTGATTTTTATATATTAATCCTCTGATGTGTCTGTGTATTATTGTCTATAAGCTTGTTTTCAGTGACCTACTTTTATGCATTTACCAAATAAAAATTTTAAATGGTTGACAGCATTTCTAAGTAGTAAATAATTGTAATGAAATAATTTAGATTAAAAATTCAAAGCAATACAGAGGACAGTTGATTAACTTGTCTATCCTTTGCGTGTGTAGAAACAGTCCTTAGAGTACCTAATTTTTTTTCTTAGTTTTAAAAAAAACTTTTTAAAGCAAAAAGTTATTTGAATATTTAATAGTAGGAAAATATTGGGCTTTCTCCTGTCCTCCTCACCTGCAAAAGAAGTGTGACTTTTCTAGAGCTAAGCAATGTGAAAGCAGAGGAAAATACGTTCTTTGCTGTCATGTAAAAAGGGGAGATTTACTCAAACCATTTGTGTTTGATTAGTGTGCCGGAACCGCAGGAAAGCTGTGACCCTTGTGACCAGTCTGTCAGTGTCCCATTATGGGACCCTTCACTAAGCAGTCCCACTGGATCCGAGGGCAGTTCCACTGACTTAGGGTCACACACCAAACAGAGAAACTTCCTCTTGTGTCTCCACGTTTACCCGCCGCGGGCAATGGGCAGTGCCCTTAAAGGACTCACATTGACAGTTTGCAGAATGACACTCTTTATTAATGCAGTTGTGACAGGTTTAGGTTTGAGACTGGCCAGTGGTGGTATCTGACTGCAAAAATATATTCAAAGTAATATGCTAATTTAAAGCAGTGTACTAACAAGGTCTAATCCCCAGTAAAAGCTGGCCTGAGACAATCATTCGGCACGTAGAGATCACAGTTCTTATACGATAAGCGCGTCCCTATGAGGGAGAAGGCAGGTGCAGCTTGTCAACTGATCCCAGAAGCTGCAATGGAGTCTTCCTCCATAACTCCCCATTCTTAACTCATTTTTATACTATTTCTTTATGTTTAGGTGGAACTTGAGTGACTTTGGTCGTACATCTTACTCAGTGAGGGGTGGTTGTACTAGGGGGTGCGTATCTCAGGACAGTACCCGAGATAACCTTGGCATGGGGACATGTGTTAGTCCAAATACAGTGATTTCATAACAGCTGCTGATTCAAGAGCAGGGCATTTTCCTTTATCTCCCTTGGTTTCCAGCTGCTATGGTACTTCTATCAACTAGAAGGTACCCTCCTCTGAGTTCCCTCCTCTGCAAGGGTTTCAACACAGTGCCTGGCCATGGTGTCTCCACTCCGCTCCACCCTCTGTTGAGTCCCCCTTAGATTGCATGGTGTGTGGGAGGTCAGATATGCTGGCCATGTTTCAGCCAGGGAGTACAGCTGTATTTTTCCTTGTAATTTCCATACCATTATCTTTTTACCCTCAGTCATCTTCCCGTACTCTCTAGCTGCATAAGATATCAAGATGTATCTCTCCTTTACCAGAGAAAGCCGCATGCCTGGAGTACCACATTTGGGAAGTTCATGTAGAAATACGTGTTTAGACTTTGTCAAAATGCCTCATATCATGAAGTAAAATTTTGAGTATAATTGCCGCCAACTTTATTAGAACTCCAAGGGTGTTGCTCTGTTGTCCTGCTGTATCACAGTGATCTTTCTTACATTTACTGGAGCACCGGGTTCTCAGAGTTTGGTGTAGAATCCCAGTCTTACAAATTGATGCATTAGTAAGAGTGAAGTATCCTATGCAGGGCAAATTACTCAGCTCTATTGCCAGGTAAGTTTTAAGAAGAAGATAATTTTTATCTAAAGCATAGATGTTCAAGGTGGAACAAGATTTCAAAATGTAGACTATTAAATTACATTAAGGTCATTCTTAAAAGTAAGGAACTTTCTTGGCTGGTCCAGCATCTAAACTAGTTTGAGATCATTTAGTTATCGTACACAATTTATCCTGGGGTTAGTAATTCTTGGAGATTTGTTGGAAGGAGGTCTTTTGTGCTGCTGTCATTGAAGGGAGTTAATGAAGGTAACTAGATTGGCTGCGCTGAACAGTATTCTTTCTCCTGCCAAATACAAAAATAATTTGTTCCTTTCCTGTTTACCAGCATCCCTGTTTTCTGTGATAATGCATATGAAAGAGGAACAAAGATTAAGTTGTTTCTCTTCTTCTAAATGTCTGCTGATTAACACTTTGTAGTGTATCTGAGTATTTCTAGGTTCAGGCTGCTCTTGCATAGTTTACTCTTCAGAGAGACTTTAGTAAAATACTATGTAAATACTTTGTAAATAATGTGAGAAATGTCAAAGGCGTGATATTTTCCTAGATTTATAGTTGTTCTTCCTTGTGACCTTGTATTAAAAACTCAACAAATGATGGAACTGAGAATAAGGATCTTTAATTAAGTAACACCTTTCTGCTAAACTTAATCTGTCATTCTAAGGGTAGCTTTTCTAGGTTCCTGAGATAATAGCTTTCTGTCATAATGAATTGTAGGCTCATATCTACCTCAAATAGTTTGTTATTATTTAGTATTCCAAATTTAGCTTCTCATTTGTCTATTAAGTGGTCTTAAAATGCATCTTTCTTCACAGGGTTAGCATTGCATTTTGTGTTAAATTGTCAGTTGTTTTATCAAAATACAAATGAGTAAAGAAGTAGCTTGTGTATTAAAAAAACTTAGCTATTACATTGTGTTGATTATATATGCAGTGTCTTCAGAATAATTATTTCTTAGTGCAGTTTTGAAACAAGCATGCAATTGTCAGTTGTCAGCTTAGTGAAGCCCTGCAGAAACAAAAAGAAGGACATAGATAATGTAATGCACCACTTTTTCTGTAGTACATAATAAACACTTGAGCTGTGAGGAGTGCAAATGTTTTTCCCGAGGTGTAGTTGGCACTGCTAATCTTTGTTTTAAAATGCTGACAGCTAGTGAGTTGGTATGTGTTGAGAAGAAATGAAGTAACAGCAGCGTGAGTAAAATTGTCTGCTATGGGAAGAGGCAAAGAGAAGGAAAAAATCGTCATTATTAAAGCATTAAAATCTTAAGGACTAAAAGCTGATATGTGAAGAGAGGAAGTGTGTGTGTGTGTTTCTGAGTTGTCAGGTTGGAAAGTTTGTGGGATCAGGTTTTCTACTGGCAGTCATAGCAGCTAGAAACATACAGGGGAAAAAACAGAGGAAAACCAGCATTCAGACTTTCTCAAGGGCTATCATAACTGTGAGTTTAAAGATAAGTAGTAAATACTGTGAAAGTAAAAATGTGAGCACTGGAAATAGGATTAATGCCTTGCACCCACACCACACACTGAATTCCACAGTTGCAACCCAAATAGTCTCTCTTCTTCTCTCCACACTGCAGTTACAGCTCTTTTCCCTTTTTTTCTCCATTCATTTTCTCTCTTGGATGAGAGTCAGAGGGAATGGAAGAGTAATGATTCAACTCTATGAGAAGGACTTTTGGGGAAATTGAGTTGGCAAGACTTGGTAATACCATGTGTCATAGTCTTAGGTAGGGAATACAGAAGACTGGAAAAGCTGAATCTTCAGGGTAGGACTGGGGAAGTCAACTTTGTTTTTACACACATCTGAAGCATGTGTTCGTGGTTGGCTTTGGACCTTACTTGTGTGGAGTAACAAGAAAGCCCTTGGTGGTTGCCACATCCTGTCAAAACTGTCAGAAGTGTTCGTGTAGAGCCTCTGTCTTGCAGGGTAAGCTTTGCATAATTCTGTTTCTAGTCAGCTTTGTAGACTTTTGCCCATCTCAAGAAATCTTTTGGCAGGGTTCTGTTCCACTTTCCTACATCATTATCATCTCTAAGCTTTCCAGATAAACTGCATAAAGAGTGACTTTCTTGGGCTGTGGTTAATGTCATAAGTTGCAAGCAGGCCATGCTTTTGGAACAGGGACACTGCCTAAATAGGACAGTAGCTTCTGTCAATAAGCTGCCTGAGCTTAGGTGGCATTTTGGGGCCCTGCCAGCTTCCATGTAATGTTTTATCAGTTAGGAGTCTATTTTCAATCCTAAGAGCACAAACACAGGGTGATACTAAAATTTGTACAGAAGCAATCTTATGCCTGTTGTATAGAAAGGTCCCCTTACACCTTAGTGTAGCCTACTTTTTAAATTGGAAAACATTTGTTTAAGAGTCTGACACCACTGGATGCAGTAACTGCCTATTCAGCAAAATAATAATTACATTGGATCAGGTGAACAGTTCATCCAGTCTGCTCTTCATAGTGAAGATGTGGTGAGATTCAGATGGCTAGAGAACAGTAAAAATGGAGCAGGCATGTATGATACTTCCTGTGTATGTTTACCAAAGCTCCAACTGTTTCCAGTTTGGAAACACCCTCAGCCAGCTGCGTATGAAATAAACCTCAGTTGGCTTCTTTTCTGTGAAATTCTACAGTCTTTCTTCTACCCCGTGTAAACTTTTAATGTGTTGAAGATCCATTGACAAGGAGTTGCATAGCAAATAATTCCTTTTGCTTATTTTGAATTTGGCCTTTACTGTCTTTATTTGGTGCCTTCTGGTTCTTGTGTTGCAAATGTGGTGAAGCCCATTGTTCATTTCACACTTCTCTTGATTTTCCAGATGTTTATCCTACCCTCTTGAAGTTCTCTCTTTTCCATGCTGAAGAGTCCTTGCTTACTTAGCCCTTTCTGATAGACTGTTCTATGCCATGGTGCATCCATCTTGCTTTTCTCAGAACATTTTCCAGTCCTGTTTCCTGTCTCCTTTTTTGAGTGGAGGAAACCAGAGCACAGAACTTAAGTTGTAGCCATGTCATAGATTTGCATGCCTGCATAAGTTTATTTCCCAATAATTCCCAGCACTTTATTTGCTTTCTTGACCTGTGATCATTAAATTCTGTCATTAACTCCAGGATTGCTCTGTAGGTTGGTTTATGGTTGATTCAAGGGCTGTAATTTTATACATGAAGATATGTTTGCTCTGTTCTTTTCCATGCATCCTTTCATGTTTAAATTCATGCATTTAAATTTCATCTGCTATTTTATTACCAATTGACTACAATCCTTTTTCTTCTCTTCAGTCAGCCTTCATCTTTGGTACTTTGAATATCATCGTGAAATCAGTACATTCTTTCATATCACTGCTGCTGCCCATTTTCTGTGTTTATGGACAAATTGAACACAACAGATCCCAGCACAAAACCTTGAGAATTCCGCTGGTCATCTTCCACTATGGTAGGAAGTGCAAATTTACTCTGGTTTACATCCTCTAATCGTTTATCTATACCAAGACATTCTCCCTTACAGCATGACTCCTTAGTTTCACTAGGATTTTGGTGAGTGACTTTTAACAAAGTCTCCTGGAAAGTCACATGGGTGATACCAGATGGGTCTTTTTTATGCATGTTTGTTAATCCCTTCAAAGAACTCAGTGAATGCGTAACTCAGAAATTAGAAGTCTTAAAGCTGATTGTGTTTATCTGGCTGTCCACTCATTTTTTTGTTCTTTTTCTTGTGGTCTCTACTAATTTATCTGGTCCAGACCCCAGACTTGATTCTCACTTGGAATCTTTTCACGTTTGTTACAATTTTAGGAGGTTGCATAGTGCTGTTAGTAATTAAGCTATTTAATTAATTAGTTTTTTTAGAACTGTTGGATAATTATCCAGTCCTGGTGATTGGTTACTCTTGGTTTTGTCAGTTTGTTTCCTAAAGTTGGTTGTGATCGCTTCAGTTTTGGACAGATGGCTCTGATGAGCCTTCCCTGGAGAATGCTGTAGCATTGCGATCTCCCAGTTGTTTCCAGAGTGGGCATGAATCAATGCGAAGAACTCATTTAGCTTCTCTGCAATGACATTTTTTTCTCTCAGTGCTCCTGTTTTATCCTGCTCATCAATTAGTTCTGCAGATTCTGGCAAACTTCCCAGTCCTGATAAGTTTGAAAAGATTTGTTATTATTTTTGCATCTCTTGCATCAGCTGGAAGAACTGCACTCATTTTCAGTTATAATTTGCACACTGCTTTACCTGGTTGATTTAGCAATCAGTTTGTCAGAAACAATTTATTAAATGAAGAGATGCTGCCTTGTCATCCTCTCTAAGGATGTGTCCACTTTTATCAGGTTCACTGTGCCTGGGTCTGCCGAGCTTCCTTCCCAAATGCATATACCAGGTGGTGGCTCCCAAATCGGCTTGTTGTCTTCTGTGAGCAAGCAGGCTTTTGCTTGTGAGACTTGCTCTTGTCTCCCCCAAAGAAAAAAAACCTCATTTCAGGGCTGTTGAATGTCCTTTTTGCTCTGAGTGCTGCCGTGGGGAAGGTTGTCACAGGTGAGGCCTGTAACTGCAGGGAGTTTTTCCACTTGTTTCTGGCTTTATTGATTAGGCAAATGCTTATTTGCATGCAATGACTAGTCTTTCTGGCTGGTATTTTGGTTGGTTTATGGAGAATTCTGTGATGAGCTCCCAGGAGCCCACCATCTCTGTTTCAGGCAGTCATGTATAACATAAGTGATGTAATGCCCAAAGGCAACCACAGGCTCTTCCCCCTGCAGTGTAGTACTGCACCTGTGTTTAGTTCAGATACATGTTTGCCTTGTAACTACTTTGAGAGTGTTGTTGGTATTCTGCCCAGTGACATCACAGTCTTCTGAGATACCAAAAGGGTTTTTTGTTAACATTGTTATTGGGAGCAATGGTGTGTTTCTGTGTCTACTGCTTGCTTCTAAATAAATGGTTATCAGTGCTGACCCAGGTGTTCTTTGTGTTTTGGTGACTCACTTTTTCCTCTCTGCCATCCCTCGTCTGGGCTGAGGACAGTTGTTTGCGTGACAGCATGATACACCATGTCAGAGAACTGACCAGCTTCTAATAACCCTTAAACTGAAAAAAAAACCCAAACCCAGTCCTTTCCTGGTTGTCATCTGCATTACTTTCCTGTCTAGTTTCTTGAACAGCCGCACAAATGCTTCATTGATCACAAACACTGAGGTAGTAATGTGGGAGAGGAAACAAACAGTGAATGAAAAGGAGATGGAGGGCTGTTTATTCCACTATTTCTGCTGAAATGCTTGTCAAGGTAACCCCACAAAGAGCTTGCATCGATAATGTGGTTCTTTTCTCCTACATTTACTAGTATGTATTTTCAGTTGTATTCCTCCTCAGTGTAGCCCAACATTATAATAGTGCCTAGGACAATTGAAAAAAGGGAATTGATCATTAAAGTAATTGGTCATTAAAGAGCAAAAAATACAAGATTTTTCTCCTGTGTTTTGTGTGTGTACTTGCATATTTGTAACTGATCAATCATTCTCTCTGAATTAGCTTTTTTTTCCAAGAAGGAAGCAGCAATTCTAGTATAGATATTCTGACAACTCTGAAGGAATTTCCCTGCTGATAAATGTGAATAATTACAGTAGGTCACTCTTTCCCTCCAGTATGATTTCTGGCAGTGTGCTGAGCTGATAAGTGTATATGCATCTTCCTAATACTTTAGTTGTGATTTTTTTTTCTTTTTTTTTCTTTTTTTCTTTTTTTCTTTTTTTTGTCTGAAAAAAGAAAGTAAAAATGTTAAGAAAAGTGCCGGATATGTGATATGTACACTGAGTATAAAATTATCAGAAATACAGCGTTCAAAGTTTTTAATGAACCAGTCTTCATTGGCATGTATCATTTAGAAACCCGCTGTTCTGGTGTGTCAAAAGATACAAGTGAGTGTATGTAATTACTAAATAGGTAAACAATAGAATATAAAATAATAATAAGACATTACTGCTTGGTGAGACACACTGTTATTAAAATATGTTGTTGTAGTTTTTGATTTAATTTCTCTAAATGATGCTGAAAGCTTGGGAACACCTCTGAAAAAAAGCTAAAAGGATTATTAGAGTTAAAATCCCCCAAGGAAATTAATTTATCCATGACAAAGGTCAGATCATTAGCAAGCTGCCTATTAATAGAATCTGCACAAGGAAGACATTTCTATTACTAGACCAGTCTTTAATCTAGAAAAAAAAAGAGCAAATAAGAAATAGGGGCTAAAGTTGTACAAATTTAAAGTAGTAATAAGAATAAAGATTTTAACCAGAGAGATCAGCAGTCATTGGAGTGATATCATGGAGGATATGGTTTTCAACTTTTTTTTTTCCAATTAATTTAATTTCTGAAATACTGTTTTTTTAGGGAGCATACACAGCTTTTCATCAAACATTGTTCTGGTAACAATGTGCTTGCTTCTCTTCTTTACCTTTCCCAGGTCTCCAGGTGTCCACAAACAAACCTAAGCACAAGTTTTTGATTGCTGAAAGTCACTAAGTGCAAATGAATCCTTTTCTGAAAAGTTAGCTAAGGAGATCAGATGTTGAGTTGTAGAAATTATTGGGTCGGGTCCTGTGCTGTGGATACACAGAAGTATAATTACATTTTACTAATGGCCTCTCCTTCTCCTCAAATGCATTAATAATTGGGCGGAAAAGGAGGTTCTCTTGAATGACAACATACTCCCTGCTGTCACTGTGGCAAAACTATTGCTCTCTGCTCCTTATTTCACATTCCTCAGTCAAGAGGTTCTCTGTTGGCTTTTGATACTTCTGGGGTGTTCTACACCACTGCCCTTTCCCCCTTTTTTATTCTTTAAATTGAGTTTTGTATTGTGACAGCTGTCATTTCTGGGTTTGAACAGAAATTTTTACAGCTAGAATATCACTTGAAGATGAATCTTGACTGTATTTGGAAGAGATGAGCTCTATAACTACAGTAATTTTGCCTATAAGTAGACTATCAGACCCTGCAAAGAAAACACCCAAATTTTCTTTCCAAGGTGCATAATAAAGCAGAAATACAAATTTGGAAGTGAAGCGTAAATTAGATTTGAATGAGAAGCAGGGTAGGTGGTAGAATTTTGACTAACTTCACTGAAATTTGTGTAACATGGAAGGCAGATTTCATTTATAGCTGATGATTCAATAGGAACTCAGCCGCTGGCATCTGACCTTTTGTTTTGTACTGTCGCTCCCATTCTGAGGGCCCAGACACCAAATAAAGTAACAACAGGTACTTGGCCAGCGTTCACAGGTTCTAGATTGGACTGTCCTTCCTTATTGATCTTGTTTTAGTTAGAAACTACTGACCTAGTTTGCTTTCCTTCCCTACTGATAAGGAAGCCTGTACAGAGTGTACCTGTGCTCATCATGCTTACACTGAAAGGCAGATGTACTTTAATTGCCAAGATAAACTGTTGTCAAGTTCTGTGACTCAGCAGGTATGTGGGGTACGTTTGCTACTAGGGCAGTGCAAGGAAGAGAGTTTTAGAAGTAGGTAAGCAAAGAAATCTTCCGTATCTGTGATGATCAAATGTTTATGTTTCAGTTGCCATAAGAATAGGAGTTAAATGCTGATGGAGTATGTGGTGCCATTACCACCTCAAAACCCAAAACATCATAGTTTCTTCACAGATGGGGATCAAGGAAAAAGATCATCTCAAGCTTTTCTTGATTTGTTTGTTCAAATGTATTTGTGTAAGTGAAGCTGTGTTTGAGTACACTCTGTGTTCATCATGTCTCACATGAATGCCTCACTGTAAAAAGATGAAATAACTGAGTGTAATTCCTATCTTTAATCTAGTTTGTTTTTAGTGCAATACACGTTAAAACTTCCGTATTATATAAATTGATCTGATAAATGTAATTTTTCTGTAAGCGTGAAAGAATGTCTGAAATTCCATATGCAGTTAGTACTCCAGACATGTGGAAACGCACAGTAATCTCATTTATTTTATTGATTTTTTGCTGCGTACAGAAAGGCCCGTGGGCCTTGCACAGGTTTAATCTTGCAAGCAATTTCAAAGTATCATGTATCTTTGCATGTATTTTTTTACATAGCCATTCTAAGATGGTGTTCCTTACTCTTGCAGTCCTTACCCATGAGCATTTAAAGAAATGTAGCCAAAAATAATACAAACCCTTGAGCATTGTACTACTCAGGAGAAGTTGTACAGCTTTCCTCTTTGGCTTTGCTAGTTAAATTTTCACTGGAAGATAATGAAACTTCAGTACTATTCTATTAAAGCCGGATGTGCTTAGCTGAAAAAGAAGTATTTTATAAGTTTGTTTTGCTGGGCTGTAGGTGGAAAGCACAGCTGAGATCACACTTCTCAAAATATCAGTTGATTGCTGTGCGGTACCTGTTTGTCTCTTTCCTGATTGGGTAGAGCTGTTGCTGGGCTGATACCATTTTGACCAAAATTAGAAAGTCAATATAAACGAGTCAGACTAGACTGCCTGCTTTTTTCAGTTCTCTCTTCTGATTCATCAGTTGTTTGTTTCAAATTTTTACAGCCTTTGTGAGTTGGGTGTTGTGCCAGCAAAGGTGAAAGCTCTTAGTGGTTAGTCAGTAAGAATATTCATAAAAAATTGTCTTGATGACATTTAGAGCCTAACAAAAATATGATGCCTAGTTAAAAAAAAAGTGGAAGTGGGTTCTACAGAGTGATATTATTAAATTCATGGATGTGGAAACCATTTCCTCACGCAGGAGACTGCTGCTTCTGATGTTCAGGCATAGCAGTCATCTTCCTGAGAGGATGTTATTGCCCGTGTCTTGTGGCAGAGGCTTAAGACCTGAAACTTACTGCTGAAGGCATGTGTCAAAAGAAGGAGTTGCTGCCTAAACATCTTTTTTCCTTCAGTATTAAAATGTATGCTTTAACAAGTTAGACTGTGCCTGGTGAACTTACATTACTAATAGCAGGGAGGGTTAGATTATGTGTAAATATAACTGATATTTGAAGAAAAATAGCCTATGAATTGTTTGGCAAAATTCTAGGTTTGTGCAAGTACAGCAGGTTAGCAGCTGAGGGTAGATGGTTCTCATGTACTTGAAGAAATGCTGTAACTTTGCCTGCACTGTTAAGATAAAGCTACAGACTTTTTAAAAAAGACGGGGATGTTGTTGAATGCCATTCAGTTAGGATACACTAGTCTTGCCACTAAGTGGTTGTATCTCAGTATGTACAAAATGAAGGTCAGGCTAGAAAGTGCTCTAGGAGAGCAACTTGGTTCAATCGTGAGATCTCAAGATACCTTACAAAAATAGAAAGTAGGTCTCGTTCAGCAATGATAAAAATAAAAGGGTAGGAAGAGCATATAAAATCAGAAAAAAAAATCCAACTAAGCACAATATGAGGTGCAGCTACAAAGGGACATAAAAAGAAACAAAACATTTTATAGTACAGTGAGAAGACAAAAAGGAAATAATTGCTCTGGTGTTCAGAAGAAAGTGAGCATTACTGACAGATACCACTGTGAATAGTGAAGTGTGAAGCTTTTTTTTGCTTCTTTTTCTGAAAGGGTTATGTATGACCAAATGAATAATATCTACTTGAGCCTGGATTCTTTTATCGCTGAAAAACAAGCTGAAGCATATTTAATGTCATCAAACCAGCCGATGAAATTTACCTTTCGGTGTTTACAAAAGGACAGAAAGGGGATCCTGATCTCTGGGATTCTTGAAAAGTTATGAAGAATTGCAAGGTTGTAGGGTGCCTGTTTTTAAAAGGAGAAAGAAGAGGAACTGGGGAATGATAGACCACTCAGTTTAGAGTATATGTCTGGTAAAAATCTGGAACAAATAATTCAGCTATCTGTAAGCAATTGGAATAAAAAACAAAATGAATAAAACCTAATTTGGATTTAACAGTAACAAATCAAGAGGAAGGAGTTTAACCTCTACAATGGTTAACAGGCCTAGAAAAGGAAAGGTTGTGGTCTCTGCCCATCACAGCTGACACTTGCTTACTTGAAAGATCAGTAAATTCTGTCCCATATGATTATTCTAGTTATATAAAGTGTGGTTTTAAGACGTTTTAAGATTACTGTTTGCTTGGTAAAAATAGATGACCTGAACTAAGTATATCCCATTAGTAATTATTCCAGTGCTGTACTAGTTCTGTCAGATGTTTTTGATTTCTTCTGTAAATCAGGTTATGAAAATTGGTAGCATAAAAAATTATTTCTAGTTGCTGTGTTTGGCATTCCTTCAGTTGTTCCGGATGTGCCATTGTCTGAATTGGGAAGCAAATGAAGTATTATCTTCTTTTTAAGCAGCTACCACCTTCTGATGTTTTCCGTGTAACATGGTTTGTTTATTTATTTTGTTGCAGGATTTGGTTGTCCGTATCATCTTCATTCTTGGTAATTTAACATCAAAGAATGACCAGTCCCGGGAGCAATTTTTTAAAGAAAAAGAAAGTGTTAACACCTTGACATCATTATTCCAAACCTACTATGAACTTGATTTGAATGCACAGACATGTTACCGTGGTAGAAAAGGAAAAAACTACCTAAAGTATCCTTCAGAAGCAGAAGATGTTCTGATAAAACTGATAAGAGTGCTGGCCAACCTCTCCATTCACCCCAGCGTAGGAGCAGCTCTGGCAGCTGCCCATCCTGTTGTAGGATTACTTGTTACAGTACTAGGTAATAAAATTTATGTCGTGTTTGTCATCTTCGTTCAGCCTGTAAGGAGAGTTTAGGACTTTCCATTGCAAAAAAAACCCCAAAGTCAGTTGGCTGATATTCATAAACTGTTTTATGTAGAAGGCCTGCTTGAGACAGTGGAAGCATTGCTGCTTTGGTACTGACTTTTCATTATATGGGGAAAGATGTTGTAGAAATCTTTAATTCAGTGATCAGATTTGCAGATAGGATCATTAAAGATACGAAAACAAATTTTATTTTAAACACATCTCAGAGTTAATTTATAAGGAAAGTTTGTTCTTATCAGGTGCTATATGGATGTGTTTGGTGGTGCTTTGTTTTTTCAAGGTTTGTATTTTTGTGTCTGTTGTGGATTAAGTTTTCTTTCTGTTCTCTGCACCCATAACTTTCAGCCTCTTCAAAGAATTTTCTCCTACTTTTTTCTTCTTTTTCAGTCTTCCAACCTTTTATCTCTTCCAGATGGAAGAGGGTGTCTCCCTCCAAATGGAGGATTAGGACTGCAGTTCCTTTACCAGTTACTGATACCCTTGTAAATCTAATTACAGACCAGGGCTGGTCTGTTCTCCCCATAACAAAAGTTCACCTGGGACAAGATACATCTTAAACAGCTCAGTATATTTTACTGTGTAATGAGAACATTAAATATTATGTTACAGTAATCAACCTGATTGCACACTGTTGTACCAGTCATGGGGGATGAGACAAGTCAGACTCACAACTTGGTTCTGTCTCATGGGTTGAAACTGTCTTAATGTCTTAATGATTGTGTAAGTGCTTTTGGCCTTCAAAGCTTCTCTCTGCCACCCTCCCCTCTTCTTGAGCACTCTGTCAGTCAGTTTACTACAAAAGGTTCTGTCTCCCTATGAACCTACCCCTCTTTTATTTCCTTCACTCTTGGCTTCTGAGGCCAGAGACCTCAGACAAACTAGTCTTTCAGACTTTTACATGGGTTAACATTCTGTCAGGAGCTCTAAGAGAAAAATCTTTCAAATATTGTTGAAGGGGTTTTTTTCCCATTTTTTTTCCTAGATACCTGACAGTTCAGTATAATAGTCCTTGGCATTTCTCCATGTCCATCACACAGCCCTGTTTCTGCATGCGGACTCTCCTCAGTGCCATTTTAAAACAGCAAACAGGATTCGTAAAATGTCTTAACTAACTAAATTTTAAACCTTTTTGCCTGAGTCACAATGATTTCTGTAAATTAATCATGGGAAAGAGTGGGTTTGTATTGCCATTTTTGGATCAGGTGTTCCTGTTAGCTTCTGCCATGGTACTGAACAGCAGAAGGGTTGACTGTAGTAGTGGCCATGTAAACTGTTACTCAGTTTGCTTCTGAGATCTAATGCACTGCAAAATTAGACACGTGTGTGTGTATCTACATATGCATTTGTTTTGGGTTTTTTTTACTCTCAGAATACAAGTCAGTTGATGCCTGTGAAGAGTTAGTCATCAATGCTGCAACAACAATCAACAATTTGTCCTACTACCAAGTGAAGAATTCTGCAGTTCAAGACAAGATGCTTCACATTGCTGAAAGTAAGGACTTTTAAACTAGTACTTTTTGTGTAGCTTTTAGAAAGCAAAAACATTTTGACACAACAGAAAGTAAAGATAGTGATAACATTTTGTGGTATTATATTGCAGGAGTATAAAGTTCATAGGGCTAAATTCTTTCAATAATGATTTCCCATTCTTTTGGAAAATAGCACTATGACTTATATGAAAATAGTTGGGTTGTTCACAAAACCCCTTCTTTTCCTCCACAAAGGAATTTGCTGTATTGTTTTCTGTTCAGCAGTTTTTGCTAGATTTGTTCAAAATCCATATACCTGAACCAAAATAATCACATTTCTTTTTCCTTCTAATCAGAGTGTGCCAAGAGGGTTTTTTTCTTCTTGTTACTTTCTATACCGGCAAAATTTGATTTCTGTCTGTTTCTGGCTTGTCAATCCATTGGCAATATTGTATTGAGTGATTCTCTCCCCTCTGACATTATGGACAGCAGTCACTTCATTATGTGTAGGAGCTACACTGACTTCTGGGACAATTGTGTTAATGTTATACAAAAGGTAGAGAGGCTGTGTCTTGCACATCTTTCTGTGTAAATGCACAAGACGCTGGGGAGAGACAGAACCTGAAGTTTGCACAACAGGTAGAATGAGGAATAGGAAAAATTATCCTGACTCTCAGCCCAGTACTCGGACTGGTAGACATCATATTCTCTGTAGGTAACAGCTCTGCTGTTCTGTCATGACTCATCACCTATAAGCCAGCTGCCTCTTCTTGCTGGGTGGAAAAGTGTGGAAACAAATTACTTCTCTCCTATCCTGTTTGTTGGCAAGTGGAACTAGTCCCATCACCTTCCTGAGCTGAGGGAAGAGGAAGCCTTTTGATGGAAGACCAGCAGGCTTTCTGCTCCAGCAGACATTCTGAGAATACTTGCTGTTTGATTCGAGTGGTGGGCAAAATACCTTCAGATGTCTCTTTGAGACAAGTTCAAGGTGTGTCCAGTATTGCAACATCCAGAGGCAGAAGTAATGGGAACAAAGCCAACCTCTCTTGGATATTTTTTTCTCTCTTCTGTTGTATGAAGGGTTAAGGGTTGACTTATTTGAATCCTCTGTATGATGGACTGATTTCAGTGCTTTGCTTCATACTCACAGAAGACTGATAAATGTAACTTCTGTAACGTCACTGCACTGTTGTGCACCAAAATCCTCCATGATGGTAGCTCTTCCTAGGAAGTGCTGAAGATCTCATTCCTACTGCTGAATTACACACTGATAATATGTGAAACTACTAAGCAGGAAAGCAGCAAGGAAGTGAATGCTTTGGATTGGGACAATATTAAGTAGCTGTTCAGAGAAAATGTGTTTGCTTGTTATAGCAGCACTGAGAGAAAACAGCTAATGTCAGAAAATAATTTGAGCTTTAGGAGACATCCCACCATAAGACCATCTGTTCAGGATCTAAATAAATTCTCTTATATATTAAAACATTTTTTTATTTTGTCTTCTTGGATTTTCACATGAGCCCACTCAAAACTGCATAGCAAAACTGGCTCCAGTTATTACAACTGTGCTTAGACTGTCTCCAGAACTCCTTGTTTGTTCCTTTGCATTTAGTCCTGTATTGGAGCTCTTTGGTTTATCTTCAAAGCCCTACACAGTTTCATTCTTGTTCTACCATCAGCTCACCCCCTTTGCTGCCACCAGACAGACAGACAACTGCTCCCATTTGTTACGTTTATCGCTGTTGCTGTTTGCATTCTGATATTCACTGATGTATTTGTGATTTACAAGTAATTCTTTTTATTTAATTTCTCTGCAAACCAATAGTGCTTTTAAAGCTGTTAATGAGTAACAATATGGATGCAGTTGTGGAGGCTGTCAGAGTCTTTGGCAATCTTTCCCAGCATCATGAGATCCGTGACTTCATCATGCAGAAAAATGGTGAGTTACTTTTGCATTTGTAGGAGTTCTATTTTTAAATGTCCACAGTTCTAAAAAGAAAAGATTGTTAATAAGCTGTCTCAGTTAAAGGGTAGAAGCAATCTTCCCTGATGTTTTGCAAATTAGGCAAACATTAGAATCCAATAATAGTCATTATAAACACCATTTTATTTCAGTTTCATTAAAATGGAAATACTGGTGTAGGAAAAATATGCTGTGGTACTTTCACAAAGGTAAATACTACAAAAACTCTGTTTTTCTTAAAGTTTCAAATTTGAAATTTCCCATTACTCTAACAGCTTTTCAGATCCTGCAGGTTAGTAGTGATATGATACAAAATGAAAATCCAGCTAAATTCTTGTTGAGGTTCATAATCCCAGAGTTTTGATTCCCATATTCCACAGCTTGTTAGCACTTCATAACATGCAGCTGGGATGTTTGACTGCCTCAGCAAAGACCTCCTCTTTGCCTTGGGGTGAAGTAGTTTACAAGTCTTCTCAAGTCCTTTTGCTTTGGATGTCTAAAGAGCTTTGGGAAACATGGCAACTCCTTGCTATCCACAGAAGGTGTGTCATCAGCTTAGACACCAGTTCACTGTACATTTTGTGGTTTTTTGGTCTGCCTGTTGGTGCTGAAAGTGAGGATGTCGTGCCACAATGTGCAACCCTTTATCCCAAGGGTGGCATATCACTGTATTTGGAGGAGAAGGGAGAAGTGACCCTTAGTAGCTGGTTGCTGGTGAACAGTCTCAGTCAAAGGACTAAATTTTCCAGCTGGGAGAGACTGTGGTGTCAGTGTGCCAAGCTTAGGAATTGGCTGAGAGGCTTCCTCAGTGAGGCCAGCGTGGCTCCCTAGCTGAGGTTGGCTCCACAGCTCCGGAGTCAGTGCCAGCAGGTGCTGCTGGACACTGCACATCCGTGCCTGGCTCCCATGGGAGCCCCTGGACTCAGCGCAGTCTGGGGCAACCCTGCACTCACAGGGGAAAGAACTTCCCCCTCTGAGTGCCAGATGCCAAATCCTTGCAGTTTCTGCTGACTTGGGGATTGAAAGGGGGGTGATACTTTCAAAAAATAAGCTGCAATTCAGTTTGGTCTACTTAGCCTCTTCCGATGGGATTTTCATATTTCTTTGGTGTATTTTTATTACTAGAATTTCTGCTTTGTTGTTTTGAAGGAAGCTGGTGTTCAGCATGATGTTACTCTGTCATGTGCCTCCCCTACAAATGTCACAGTAATATGCTACAAGGGTGAATTTTTGGATAGGACATCCTGCATTTGACTGCTTTCTAATAAATATGTTGTAATGCCACTTGTATGGTAAATCCGTCTTCCTAATAATACTGTTTCCTTCTTTACAATCCAGTATACAAGTTCATGATTGCTTTGCTCGATTCCAAGGACCGAGAGGTCTGTTTTCCTGCCTGTGGAGTTCTGCT
This sequence comes from Melanocharis versteri, assembly GCA_013397845.1. Classification (NCBI taxonomy): domain Eukaryota; kingdom Metazoa; phylum Chordata; class Aves; order Passeriformes; family Melanocharitidae; genus Melanocharis; species Melanocharis versteri. Next base: position 237,079 of record VZTG01009485.1, read on the forward strand.
CAATCTCACAGTAGATAAGAACAAACGAGCTTTTCTGATGGAAGAAGGAGGAATTAGAAAGTAAGTTCCTGATTGCGCTTGAGAAAAGGCGATTTTGAATAGTTTGGCCAAAAAGCTTCAGTTGGATTCTTTCTTACAGGGGCCAGTAGCTTGTAATAAAGATGCCAGCATAGTAGATACTTGGTATCTAAAGTTCTTTGAGAACAAGCCTTTCATAGGAGCCAAACCCCACAGAATAATCCCCCGTGATGTACACAGCAGAGAGTACCATAGAAGAAAGCAACTAAGGCCTGGCTTTGCAGCAGCTGCTTGTGCTCGGCTTAATGGGATCCGAGGTGGGCCACAGTTAACAGCACAGTCAGTGTGTATCTGGTGCAAGTGTGAAGATACTTCAGGAACCCATATCCCACGTGGTCCCTTGCAATTTTTGTAACCACTTGATACCGTAGGGAAAACTACCTGATGTAGCCATGCTCAGCAGAGAACAGCTCCTGAGTCTCCTCTCTCTGGGAGTTCAAATTCAAGGCACTACCATTGTAAGGGATATTAGACCTTGGAAAACCACTGTGGATTCAACACTTGTGGCTTTGAAGTTCAGATAATAGTGGATCCAGCGTAATTGGAGCAACATGAAAGATCATGTTCCTGTGCTTGTAAAGCCCTTGGTACAGCCCACAGTTGTGAAACAATATGCTTCACTTTGAAATGCTTTCCCGTTCGTACATCATATAATTACTTTTTTATACACTGTAAACAATGCATAGTCTTCTCGTCCTTCCTTCCCATGTTGTAGTTAACTTACAATATAAAGCTGGGAAAGGAGAATAAAAATCAGTTGATGGCAAATTGAATAATAAATGTGAGAAATTTCTATTATATAGAATTTTCTGTAGCCTATAGAATCGTACAAATTCTGAATTTTCTACACTGTGTCTGAAAATTTGTGAGGGAAAGAACTAAAAACAGTAACAGCATGGAATGAATCTGGAGAATTTGGAAGTGATTGTTAAGGAGACCATCCTGACTGTGCCAAACCCGCTCTATGGATTTTTGAAATTGAGGTAATTGTACCAATATATAGTGGCCCAAAGAAAATAGAGAATTAGTCTTACCAGAGCGTTAAACTTAAAAAAAAAATTAAGGCAAGTTCTTTTGGCTTTTCCTGAGATGCCTCCTGTGGTTCCACAGTGACTGCCTTCAGAGAGGAGTAAAAAAGCAAACCTCTTTTTGGGTGGTCTTCAATGGCTGTTATTTTCATCCATACCTGAATATAGTAGTTATCCTTTACTAATCACCAGATTATAAATCTCTCTGTGAAGTGGAGAAGTGAGGGAAGGAGGGAGTCTTAAGGTTGAAGAAGAGAGCAGCAGTGAAGGATTACTATTGGAGAGGTCACCAGGGACAGCAGGTGGAAAATGTTTACTTCTGCAGCCCAGGGATCTGGGAACACTGCAGTTTGGAAAATGGGAGCTCTGGATAGCTACTGTGTGTAAGCTGGTGCAGGCAGAAGAGTTACAGCTTCATTTCAGAGTCCTGTTTAGGATCCAGCCTGCATTTGGTGTCTGCAAGGAAGGGAGATGGGGAGAAAGGTCTGGAACCTAATGGTCCTTAATAAAATAGGCATTTCTGAGAGGAGTCCCTTGGCAGTACAGGCTGAGGAAATAAAAGAATGGGTGAGATCTGCAAAATTGTGAGACTTCACTGAATGTAAAAGGTAATTCTTTGATCATGGAAGTAGCAAATTTCTTTGGATTTGGTTTTTTTTTTGGTGAGATCATCTGATGTGTAGCAAGATGGATATTCTGACTGAGGCTTTTTCTGCATTCCCACCACCTTTTTCAGATGAATCACTGGTGCCTGATAAAGTTGGGCTTGCATTGCAATCTCTGCTTTAGTGGTAGCCACAGATTTGAGACAGTCACAGATTGTAATGAAATTAGATGGAATTTTAGTGTCTTTGAAGTGGTTACATTTGCAAAGTATGTGAATGAAATTGGTCAGTTGGGTTAGAAAGTTACAGGGGATGGGCAGCTGCAGGCAGGCACACACATATGTGTAGACAAAAGGCATGTTCACGTCCTTGGGGAACTACACTAAATGAAAAGGGGGAAGTTACAGAGGAAGAAAGTACCATCTGAAGTCTATTCACGTAGAATTTTCCTGCAAACTTCCAAGGAGCTTGCTTACATTTCTAGACTGCCAGATTTTGAAAAGCTCAGGAGAAAATTCCATGGAATAAACCGCTGGTTTTGTTTGGTGCTGACAGGTTGGTTGACTGCTTACAAGACTTTGGGCCAGCAGACTGGCAGCTCTCGTGTTTGATCTGCAAAACCCTGTGGAACTACAGCGAGAGCACGAGGAGCGCGGCCTCCTGCTTTGGGAGAGACACCAACACGCTGCTGGTGCTGCTCACAGCACTCCTAGGTGAGACTCGTGGTCTTGGTCTCTTTTCCTCAGTAGAAGAAATGGAAGGAGCAAAATCCAAGCAGGATTAGTTTGGGTGGGAAGTCTGTCCTGCAGCTCTCAGTGGCTGGCCAGTGTGGACTGTCCAGCAGCACAGTGGTCCCTGTGCAGCACACACTGGGCCCCCCCTGGGGATGGTGGCATTTCTGGGGTGCAGCGGGCTGACCTTGCTGCCTGGCCACCCTTCTTTTCTCTTTGTGGTCTCCTTGCGGGCAAGGACAGCATGCTGACAATTTCTCATCTGCTCCCTACAGCCAGGAAGGGTGGGCTCATTGCTCCGCAAAGGCTGAAAGGTGAATGTAAGGACCCCGGTTTGCTTGTCCAGTGGGATCTTTCCATGTGGACATTTACTTTTGCTTCAAATTTTACAGTTTAGTGGCTGTGTAATAGTCCTGTAGTCCTGTAATTTTCCTCCTTTATTTTTTGAGCACTGCTTTGCTTATGATTTTATTTTGGGTAGGTCACTTGCAATTATCTTTTAAAAAATATTTAAAATATAAATTAAATTGAAGGAAACTAACTATGTTTGATATGGTTTTAATTGGAAATTGGTTAAAGAGATATACTTACTGTCAGACCCAGACAGAACGTGAAATCTCGAGGTCTCTTTTGTTGTAGACAATCAGAAAAGTGGGTGGATTTGCGAGGATTTTTTTCCAGTTCCATCAGAATTACTGGTATTTGCTGGTGTATTAGTTTCTTGTATTACATTCCTTGCTGTGATGGACTATATCTTAATGTGTGCAGTAATTCCATCTATTTATCCAAAAATAGCAGTGTTTTGAGGTTATCACTGCACTTTTTAACATTCTGCAAGACACCTGCAAACTTCACAGCCACAATTGAGCTTGAATTTTCTGGCACACAGCGAGGGATGTAGATCTTTGTTTTAGAAAATACAGGCTTATTTTTCCCTCTGCATTTAACACTGCTTGTTGAAGCAATTGATTTGACTGCAGAGTCCAGGCTGGATAGCAATTGTAACTCTCATATAATAGTATTAACTTTCATGAATTGGAGTTCATGTACAATTGTAGTTGCAGTTACAGTTGTGATTGTAATGCAGCTGTGATGGTAATTAATTAGGAATAGGTTAGAATTAAATCAGGAGGCCAGTCGTTCTCCACAGTGTAGTCAGAAGAGGAGCTGTAGAAAAAGCACATCTTATTCATGGGATCTGGTTCCTCTGTGTGCAGAGAGCCAACAAATCTTAGTAATAGCAGCTGGGTAATATTGTCCTACATCTTCCTCCTCCCATTGTGTCCAGTAACAGCCTTGAACTGTCATTGCTCTGATTTTATGGTTCAGGAAGCAGGAGGCAGCTGCTGACAGCCAGTGAACTGTACTTGAGTGTCAGCACACCCTCAGGAAGCGGAAAAAGTGGAGCATGGCACAGCAGACACCTCGCTTCACCTGCTGTGCTTGGCCTCCTCCCCTTTATTTTTCCCTCTCTATCTGGCACAAGATGACAAAAGATACGAGGAAGCCAAAAGGGAGTGGAAACGGCCTGAAAAGATGTTGTGCCCAGGAGAGAGGCTGGACAAAGGGCATTCTTTGTTCTTCTTTTTCCCTGCCTGATCCCAGCAGCCTGGGATGCAGTGTCCCTGCTTTCCAATGGCACTTGTCATTCACCTTCTTTGAGCTGCTCCTGAGTTTCATGTCACTCTGCTGGCTCAGAGCCTCTGGAGGCAGCTGTTCCCAGGCCCCTGGCAGCAGCTTTGCCTTGGCTCAGGCCCTCACAGGCGGCAGTGGAGATGAGCTTCTGTCTTGGGAACATTCTTCTGTTTGGTCTTTCAGTGAAATCTCTTTTCTGCCTCTCTCTCCAGACTTTTTCTTCTGCTGACTTTTACCTCCACTGTCAAGTCAAGGAGGTTATTTTGGAATCTCAATCTGTGTGAACTCTTACATGACATGACAGAGCTTCCAGGGCTCCCAGCCCCTGTCCTGCTGGGGTTTCAAGGATGGGCAGCCCTTGCAGGCTGCAGGAGTCTGCACTCCAGTCTCCAGTTTCCCCCACAGTATGCAGGCCCAGTGTGTTTGTCTTGTTCCTGGGCTTGCAGCCAGCACATATGCTCTTTGGCCAGGACCCAATATTGCTGGTTTTTGAGGAGAGTCGTGGGAAAATTAAATTATCTGAGGATGCACAGCTTGCATGCGGAACACTGATCCTTGCTGATCCACAGCGTTACTCACGTTCTGCTTTGGGAAATTTACTGTTTCAGTTCAACACTTCAGCTTTGAACTGCTTCTGACCCTTGTTCTTGTAGGCTGGAATTCTCGACCTCGGTGATTCCATAAATATTCAGTCGACTTCTGGGGAGCACAGCTGTGTAATAAAAGGGAGAAAGATCTCTCGCTCTGTGTTAGAACAGACTTAATTTGGGTAGAAACAGGAGTAGGCAAAGCAATTCTCCTTGAAAACAAACCCCATAATCCCTTATTTTCCACTTCAGGGTCTCTAGCTTCTCTGCTGCTGAGATTGATTTTAGGTATGTTGGGTTACTGTGCCATTGATAGGACAAGACCTAATCGGCACAGGTTGCAATGAGACAAAATTCCAATTAAACATTAGGAAAAGAGATTTCCATTGTGGCATGGGTTAAGCACTGGAACAGGCTGCTGTTCAGTACGCAACAGTACATGGGCTAGAGCGAACTGATACATGGTGGCTCTGTTCCAGAGGTTTTTTCTAGCTTAAATCATCCTATGACATCATCAAATATAGATTTGATGTCAGAGGCTGGATTTTATCTGTGATTACAGGCTTTCTTCCTATGACATCCTTCTCGAAAGAATGGGTGTTCTCTTCCTCCTTATTTTATTAGAGAAAGACTCTAAATGACATCTCCTTACGCAGAACCCCTTTTGGAATCTCTCTCACAATCAGCCTCTCTTTAATTTTGGTAGTTACAGTGTAGTGGCACAGGAGCCAAGTACTGTTTGCAGTTGCTGGTAACTTTGTATGAGCTGGAGCTCATCTCCTCACACAGGAATGTTGTTTCCTCCTCCATACCTGTCTCAGCTCAGGCCATCTGCTCTGCACAGGCACCTTGGCATGCTTTTGGGTGGGAGTGAGTGCTGTTGGAGCATCTCTTTTCTTGGTACACAAAGTTTGACTCAAAATGTGGGTAACTGAAGTTTCTCTTCAGCCTCAAGTTGCCTTTACCTGCTGTGACTGTGCAATAAGCTCCCTGACAGAGTTATTTATTTAAGACGTTGTGAATCTGGTGCTTTTTCATAGTGTAGGCCAAGGGTTAAGTCCCACTGCCCATTTGGAGCAGGATTCTACCTTCATTTTAGGTCTGTTTATGGCCTAAAGGCTGTCAAATATCCTTCTGTTAAACTGTGTGGAAATATTTGTTCAGCATTATCAGTTGTGTTTGTGGATTCCTGATTCAGGAGAATGCTTCTGGTTGCAGACTGATTTCTGTTTTCTCTAAGAGTTTGTCTCTTTGCCACATCCAATGCCAAGCAAAATGGAGGGGGAAAAATGAGTGATGACTTCCTTTCATTCCTAACATTGTCTTTAATAAAGACTGTCCTGTTGTTTTATTTTTGAAATTTGCAAGGAAGGGAGGGCATCAGTAATACAATGACTAGTGTGGTTCAAGTTCCTTCAGTGTGAGAGTAAATAGAGTTTGAAACAGTCTCCAGATTAGCAGAGCAATTTGGGACAGGAAAAACACAGTCGTAGTTAGATGAATGGATTGCTTACCTCAGCAAAATAGCTGTGGGTAATGTTAAACCCTGGGTACTTTCCAGACTGACAGTCACAGTAAATGCTCAATCTCAGAGGCAGTTTTTGTCTCGGAGGCACCTGTGAGGCATGAGAATAAAGGAACCTGCAGTACCACTTTCACTGTTCTACTGACCTTACCATCCTTCATTTTGAATTCAATCTAAGCCCCTCAGACAGTGATGCTTAACTTATCTCGAGTACAGTTGTTTTTAAGCCATCGGCATACACAGCTGGTAAGATGTATGTGCCACAAAATACGTAGTTGAGTATATTTTTATTTGGAACTGATGATGATATTTTCCTTGATTACAGATGAAGAGGTAGAGTTGGAGTGCAGCCTTGACAGAGAGATAAAGGACTGCCAAAGAGTGTATTGGGAAAGAGAGTTCAAACCCGTGGCAGAAAAGCTTCTTGACAGAATTCAAAGCCGTCTCTGTTCCAGCTAAGCCTATCACTCCATTTTAATCAGTCGGGGGTTTTTTGTGGTGTAAATTGCATATTTCTAATATCCCTGTACATTGCCATTGGTAAGCTTGTTGGAGAGCTTGACTATTTAAAAAAAAAGTCAGAAAAGCCTGGCATTTATGTACTGGATGCTATCTTTTGAAGAGCTTGTATGAAATTTTTGCAAGTGTAATTACTTTTTACAATATACTTGAGCTGATGAAGCAGCTGTTCAGTGTGACTTGTCTAGTAATTGCATTCTTTCTTGACTGGAAAAATGAAACAAAAGTATTTGCTGAACTTCTGATTTTTAAAAGGTAAGTTACGAGTGAGTACTTGGACCTCTGTGGTACCAAAAATGCTGTGCAGTCCAAAGGAATGTTATGTGACAGGAGCCACATCTGACCTACAGACTTTGACACGCTTTTGCCTTAAGGAACTTCTGTGACAGAGTAACCCAAGTGCTGCTGGGACATTGTCCTGTGTTCCTTCATGAGCTTCACTCTTCAGATTGAACGCTGTTGGTGGTCAGGGGAAAGTCACCCCTCTTTCCTTGGGAGATCCCCCTTCCTTCTTCTGACACTGGGGTCTAGGGTATCCCAGCTATCCCAGCTGCTGCCTTGATGCCTGTGGGATGTAGGTCCAGCTGTGCTGGTCTTTCCTGAATTGGGACTTCACATCTTACGGCAAAACACCCAAATCCCTGATGTCAGAGAAGATTTTACCTTCTTTCGGTTGGTCCCGCACTCCCAGAAGCTGTCTGTGTGCCTCTGCTTCTCAGACTTCTTAGCCAGCTGTCTCCCCTGAACCTGTGTCTCCATCCATGGGGCCAAAACAAGCCTCTTTCTCCCTGTTCCTCCCGGTGGCTGCTGGCTTGTTTATTGCTCAGTTTTTGTCCTTCCAGCGTGTAAAAGTCCCCACTTGTAGCCCATGGATTAGCTCAGCAGGCGCGTCACTGGCCTGGAGCCTTAACAGCCCGGTTGGCCACAGCGAGCTGTACGGGCCTGACCCGTTTGTGTCTTTGCTGACCTCAGATTACTGAGAACAAACGCTGTGCAGGGGCTGCCGGGCTCCTGCTCCTGCGGGTCAGCAGCATCGCGCTGTGCACGGCACAGCAGGAGGGGCTCCAGCCTGGCAGTCGCGGGACAGCCTGGAGCAATTTGTTGGGAGGCAGCGTTTCAGAGCTCCCCCAGTGGCACCGTTTTCTGTACCGTTGGTAGTGCCCCAACCTCTGCGTCCAGGTGAGGAGAGGCAGTGAGGAGGCTGGGAAGGAGAGCCATGGTACAAGGGCAGCAAGACTTTTTTCCTGGTTTAGATCCCTGCTTTTACGGGGCAGGGAAGGGGAGATTTCATGGTCCAGGTTTTGGGAGTGGTGAGGAGGAAACTTCAGTGAACGTGATAAAATTTGCTCCGTTTTTTGTGTCTCAGCAGCTCAGGTGTTACTTGTGCCCAGCAAGGCTCAGCCCTGCAGTGAGTGGCTTTGGGAGCTTGTGTGGTGGCAGCCTCTGTCACTGCACTCCACAGGAGAGAAGTGCTTAGCAGTTCAGTGTGGTTTGGCTCCAACCACAGCTCTGCTCAGCTCAAAAATACCTCAATTATCATCCCTTCTTTTGCCATTTTAATTTTAGCTGAAGTTGAAAGGAAGATAAATGGCTTCAATGTCCCATTTGTTTCTGGAAGAAAAGAATGTATTTGCTTTGGGGTCGCATTAAAGGATGATGGGTAAGTGGTCCCTGTGGGGAAGGAGCTGGAGGCATTTGTTCCTGGCATTTGTGTCACAGCAAGGCAGGCAAACACCCGGCTGTGCAGGGCAGGGTGGGGGCACTGGAAAAGGCCCCGTGGCCAAGCCCTGTCAGCAGGACTCATCAGAATTGACAAGGGCCGAGTCTCTGTCAGAAGGCAGCCGGAACTGATGGCTGGCTCACGTCAAGGTGGTGCTTGGGCAGTTAAGATTTGTTCAAATACGACACTAATGATGTCAGTTTTTACTGATCAAACTGTAACCAAGGGCCCGAAGCGCTGCGTCTGCAGCACAGGGCAGGGCTGGGGATCCTGGGGCAGCCACCATGTGTGAGCTCTTGGTGCAGGAAGAGGCACGTTCAGAGGAGCTGGATTGAGAGGAGAGGGTGGCACAGGACTCTTGAGCACCCCTCCGGTCGAGCTACATCGGCCTCTGTCTTTCTCTGGAGAAACACTTGTGGGTAGTAAGCAGCAGCCCCACCCAGAATGCTGCATTTCAGGTGTGCTCTTACGGCATCGTTTACCATTTGGGTATCTCTGGCACAGACCTCAGTGCAGCAGCTCCAGGAGCCCATTCCTGTTCTCCCTTGGGGAGAGCTGCCAGCACCGCAGCTGAGGTACACGAGAGGCTGCTGCACTTCCCAGCCACGGGCTGGGGCTCTGCCAGAGCTGCCTGCAGTCCTGGGCAGGGGGTCAGGATTGCCTGCAGGTTGTGGCTTGTGCTCTGATGGCAGCTGTGCCCAGCTGAAGCCACTCACACACAGATACGCTGCAGTGTTTGCTGCCCAAAAAGTGAGATGGAGAGCACAGGATGGAAACGGCCAGTTTAGGTTTCTTGGAAAAATTCATGTCTACCTTTGACCTCAGAAAGCACCAGGAGACTCAAGTGCTGCAGAAACTCTATTTGCAGACTGGAAAGGCACAGCTCAGCTGTACAATGCCCTTAAGACAGGAAAGTTTTGCTCTGTTTTTGGAACATTAAAAATCCTGTATTTTCAGTTAAGAGGAAGCACCAGATGCTTCCTGTTAGTCACAAATTTTGACAGTTTATTAATCTTTCTCCCCTAGATCTTTTTAGATATTTTAGCTTCTTGGACTGTAAACTTAAAACTGTTGTCAGAAGGTTCTGTAGAAGAGAAATGGGTCTGAGCTGAGACCCAGGCCAGGGGACAGAAATTAAACTGATTCTGCTTGTGGGCTTGGGAAAATCCATTTCATACAATCACACAAAATCATAGAATCAGCTGAGTTGGAAAGGATCCATCAGCATCACTGAGTCCAACTCCCGGCCCTCCACCAGACACCCCAAGAATCACAAATTGTGCCTGAGAGCTTTGTCCGAATGGGTGAAAATATCAGTACAGAAGAGATGTTCCCACTACAGTATCAGTGAAGCTCTAGCTCTGCTTTTCAACTTTTTCTCCCATCATTTTAGACTCAGTTAAAAAATTCATGGCACATGATTTTAAGTATGTTTGCTCAGTTACTGTTTCAAACATTTTTAAACAGTCTTAGAACCAGTAAGAACAGAAGCTTAAACCACACAGAAACACCAAGAGAAAAAGTTGTTACCTTTATTTCAAAAATACCAGTAATACTGACAAATTTAAAAAGCAATTCACACTCATACAAAAGTATTCATGTGTTCTCCAAAACCACTGTATATTAAACGTCAGCATTTTAATCACGTTTTGATTTACTAAAAATAGATGTTTTTTAGCCTAGTTATTTAAGCAACTGCAAAAATCATTAAGACCAGCATTGGGCATGTAATACAGTAGGACTGTTTGGCAGTCTAGAACAACATTCCCACACCTTGTCCTAGCTCCTTCTTGGGTTAATCCATGAAAAGGAGGACAAGAAGCTACTCAACACTTTGTGTAGGTAGATCTCTAAGAAGCTCTGAGGACTCCAGTCCCCTTCTTTCCATAGAAAGACCATTGCACTTTGGAACTCACAAAATAATGCTGAACAAACATCCTGTTTTTAAGGCTAAACTAGTTGAGAAAATTGACTGCTATCTTTCAAATTATCAGTGTGGACAGAAGAGGTTTAGTTCCGATTAAACAGGGAATCTAAATAACAAGGCTTTTTTGAAACCACACACAATAAAGGCTCAGACAATAGCAGTGCTCACTTTCACTTCTAGCTCAACTGGAACAGCCTGGGTCTGTTCACTCCACCTGCACAAATAGCAGCATCAAGATTTTCTAAAATTATTCTCGTAGGGAAAGCAAATGTCATCAAGTCCCAGTTCTTTTCGTGCTCCGACTCCTGCAGTATTTGCCTTAACACAAGATCTATGTATCTATGGTTTGCTATATTGCCACAAGTTCAGAGAATGTCCCGGGCTGCCTAAAGCCAAAACACCATGAGCAGGCAGCACTTCTGCACAACCCTGTCTGTCAACTGCCAAGCGTTCGCTGCCCAGTGGCAGCAGTGATATTCCAAACATGGAAATAGCTGAAACTAAAGGAGTTATGGCACAATGGGCATCTTAACTTATAGCTACTGTTGGTCCTGAGGCTTCGTATCTTCCTCTGCCATACTGCAGCTGCAGAACATTCCAACGTCGACAGGCAGCCAGAGACATCAGGTCATATAGCGAGTAATAGCTCTCAGAGCATAAAGTAGTTCGGCTTGCATCCGAGCTTCTACCAGAAGCAAATTTACATGGACCTGCAGGAGAGAGAAGAAGTTACGCTTTAGCGCCGTGCTCACCACCACGCGCTGCAGCCAGAGGAAGCCTCGGGGCTGTGGGTGTTGTGCTGGTGCAGCAGCAGCAGCAGTGGGGGAGCATGACCCCTTCACCACCCGGGGCAGAGGGACCAGCGCCACAGCCGGGATGGTGGCACTGCGTGGCACTGGCTCACCGGCACACTTAGGCAGGGCCGGGGCCATAGCAAGAGGAAATCATCCTTTAGCAGAGCCGCTGGTTTAGCTGGAATAAACAGACAAGCTTTCAAGCACACAAGCCCTTCTCAAGCAGCGCAATACGCACGGCTTGTTCCGTTTTAGTGAGGCTAACGATTAAAGGCAGAAGGGCAGTGGGTACCTGTGGAGAGGGGGATGCTAGCAAAGGCAGAGGTGACAGGGCCATTTGCCCCTGGGGACTGAGAGAGAAACACACAGGCAGCTACCACCCGAACAACACAGAGTGGTTGGCCAAGGTGAAGCACCAGAAAAACTCTCAAGTGCCATAAACCTGCTATCTCTACTACAGCTACTGGAAGTAAGAATTTTAGTTCCCCAGCTCATCTCCTCAGTGCCTCTCCTGCATTTCTTTGAGGATGAGATCAGAAACTTGGGGGGGGTGAGGGTGAGAAAGTATTTTCTCACTGACAGCAGGTTGCTGTGAGTTTGCTCTGGCATGTAAGGGCTGAGTGTGGTTTCATTTGCATGATCTCAGTACGGCTCTTGCGTTCAGTGACATGTATGTGAATGAGCCTTGGATTTTGATGGATACGGAGATGCAAAGTTTTGGGCTTTAAAGAAGGATTTGTGTGCTTGAAAAGCTCATCTATCACAGTCTAACCAAAACATAGGTAGTGTTTTACTTGAACTATCTTACATCATTGTAGTTAGAGGACCCTATTTTAGGGGTTTATCAAGAACTAGAGCCTCTAATGATATGAACACTAATGATTTCTGCATCTTTATGCTTCAGCATTGACTTTAAGTGAGGCCAAGAAATACCTTTCCTAAGAAAAATTGAAGGATATAAAATTAATGGATTTGATATCTGAGAGTTAACAGCAGGAAATGTGGCTGGGAGGTGCAATTCAGACTGTAATCCAGCAGCAGAGCTTTAGGCTTTAACACAAAGGAACTGCTTTGGGGCTATCCATGCCAGAAGGACCAGGGGACTGGAAAGACCCTGGGCCAGCCAGAGAGCTGTTCCAGGTCTGCTGCCAAGGAATGAATGGATCTTGCACCACTTCCCTGCCTCTCTGGGATACAGGCAACTGACTGCAGTTGAGGTGAAGCTGTAGCATTGTCGTGCCTAACCCCCCATACTGCTCAGAGCTTGCCCAGTCCATGCCAGCTGTTAGCCAGCACACAGGCAGGAGGAAAGGGGAAATTATTTCAGCCTGGGAACACGACGCTTCCTAACGCCTTGACGGAGTGTGAGCAGAGCCCCAGGAGCATCGGCTAAAGCTCAGGCTGGGTGGCTGTGGCTGTCAGGGAGACGCTGATCTGGGGCCCGTGGCTGTCCCTCAGCACGCACGCCAACTGTACCTTCTCAGAGTGTTCAAACTGCCTCCAGAAGCTATCATACATTCTTTTTGTGGTCTTTTCAGGAGTGCAAACCACAGTCTTGATATAAACTTTAAAGCTGCGGTCCAACAACTGATTAATTTCACCATAGTCATAATCATCGTATCTGTTTGGAATTGAAAGAAAAACTTTCAGTTTCAAGCAGCAGTTATTTCACTTGCATCGTTTCTAAGTTCCTATGGCAAAACAAATTATTGGGTAATTGTAGCACTACTGGCCCTCCCCCATAAACAAAAATATGTTTAAAAAATACATGCATGTTTGCTTAATAAATAGTTCTGGTTCAACCCGAGAAGGAAAAAACAATGTGTTCAGAACAAAAACAGTAAAACTGACCTTATTCCAAACATACAATGAATATAGTTCCAAATAGCTCGTCTTAGCATTGAGGTATCCACATCTTTGTGCATGGCCATTGTGTTGTAAGTCAGATTATAAGCAATATGGAACTTCTCATCAAGCAGTTGTCCCACATCTGGATAAAGACGATTAACCAAGGAATAGCCATGGTCTTCCCAGGAATAATCCTTAGAATAAGTAAAAATGCAGAATGGAGCATTTCAGAAATGAACTTGTGAAGACCCAGAGCCTTAATGTAGTTACAGATCCCAGGGCAGATAATCCACTGGGGGGTGGGGGTTATTCATGTGCTGGCTTTAAGCCTCACCCACGGGGCAGTGAGAGCACAGCCATTTCCAGGTTTGGCACCTGGCACAATGAGCAGGTTGTTCCCTCAGCTCCCGACAGCAGCCCCCAGCCTTTTACCTGAACACGGAAGGTGGGCACGTGCATTCCATGTCTGGAGAAGTCTTTGTAACCATAGCTGGTGTCCTCAAAGTGACGAGACACATCTCTTGTTGCTGCAGATTCTTCATCTTCTGTTAACGTCAAACAGAATTTCACACAATTTTGATAAGAACAAACTGGAGATGAACGAGCAGAACTCCTGCAGAAGAATAGGTCTCTGGGCTTTTTAATCAAACACATTTTCACTGGACTACCCATATAAGGATTCTCTGGTACAGCTCTGACTGACCTCTATGGTGTTCAGAGGCAACTCCATGAAAAACTCAGGTTTTTTCTTACAGACAAACATCTTTTTCTCCCTTCTGTTATGCTGCAGTCTTCACCCCATCCCCTGAATTTACTAAGGGGATATCTTCCCCCTAATTTAGGAGGTCTGTAAAAATGTCAAGGGAAAAACCTGGTTTGGAACAGATAGCTTATTAAAAAAGAGACTTCTGAGACTTCCATGCCAAGTTTGTTTTAGAGGACATTATATTGAAGAGCCCACGACAACCCTAAACTTGTAATAGATTTAAGTACTGTCTCTCAGTCACGTGAAAAGTAATGTTTCATACACTTAAATAGCAAAGCATGTCAAGTGTCTTGCTTTTACAGCGTCTTGCAAGATGCTTAAATCTCTTGTGAAACTTCTAAAACTCTCAAGAGAGAGACTCCATTTCTTCTGGAGATTTCTATTAAACACAATATTGGTCAGAGAGTATTAATGGTGTGTCTGCGAGCAGCCACAAATCTTGGCACTACTTTGCTTTTAAGTGTTCCTGGAAGAAAACAAGGCATCCCTAATACTGATTCCTTCAAAGAAATGGTAGTGTCTGTGAGACATCTAGTAGCACTTCTTTCCCCTTTTGCAGTAGCATTTCTTCAAATAATTTGGAAAAGTTTTAATAAATACATATATAGATGACATCTGCACTACCTGAAGAACACACAAACATGCTTTCTCTCTTCTCTCTTTCAAAACGCGTGGCCATCTCTTCTTGGCTGGCTTCCTCTTCATCTCTGCACTCCTGCAGCTGCTTCATTTTCTCCATAAGAGCTTCAACCTCACAGACAGACTCTGCAGACTAAAAAGAAGAGAAAGACGTTTCATTTTCATGCAACAGGAGCTGACAATGATGGCAGAAATTGCCAAGCCAGAAAGTTTAAACACAACTTAAATTCTTTACATCTTTAAATACAGATTTTTCAAGGAACACAGTTTTTGAAAGAAACCGGTACTGACCCAGTGGTTTACATTTAGTCATCATCTTTTCTCAATTAGATCCCTGGTATTTTTAGCATGATTTAAAAATCACAGCATTTTGGAACAAGTTGTTCTCACACTAAAATTAGTTTCTCTTAGTCGAAATATTCAGCAACTGAAAAACAAGGAGCTGTAACAGAAATTCTGATAGAGGAAGTAACCACAATTTACCACCCAACTGTATTTTTCCCCTCCTCTGCTCACAGAGAAGAAACATTGAAGGAAAAAGGAAGAGTGAGTGTAAATGCAGATTTAATGAAGCCTCAAAAGAAAGCCAGCGCAAGATAATAATCTTTCACAAGAGCTGTTTTAACACCACAAGACACTATTAATTCAGTAATTGATCTTGTAAACCTTCATCAGCACCAAAGCAAAGTAAAATTATCTTTAATTTATACAGTTCTGCCCCTTTCCTCCCTGCCTTTTGCAGTTTGCTCCTTCAGAGAGCCAGCAAGCTCCATCAAACAAATTTAAATGCCACCCACACCACTGCAGCAAAATCTCGCAGGCAAGGATCCTGCAGTGAGAACACCCTCATGGCTCTTCTTGAACCAACACTAAGTTCACATTGTGCTTTTCACCAAGGAGAAACAAGTCCAGATCAGCCTAACTGCTGCAGGCAGGACAGAGTGTTTTAAAGGGAGTCACAAAGTTGTGAATGATCTGTTAAGAATGATCTGTTGTGTGATGCATGATGAACATCTCAAGGCAAAAAAGTCAGAGCCTGGAATCAAAGGAAGAGCCAACTTTCCACTGCACCCATGAAAAAAGCATTCCTGGCCACTGCTGCTCAGGACACATATCATGAACTAGCTGAGGCTGGGACTCATCTCAGTTCACCTCTGTGAATGACAGGCAGAAAAAACAGACAACAGAGATTGTGTCTGTTTCACCCTTTGGTAGCTTTCCCCAGCTTACCAGTATCATTTCAGCTCCTCCTAAATGCATTTTTTCAATACCCACATCTGGATTAGGCTCATCAATCTCACTCTCAAAGAATGAAAAGAGACAGGCACCCTCCACGTATTAAGTTTGCAAAGAAATGACTGCTATTGTAAGAGATTGTTTGTTCAGACACTTACTGGAATACTTCCAGCTGGGCTGGCATGGATTTCATCCACCCCATGGTAGCCATTGGTAATATCACACATGCAGTAGTTACTGACAGAGGGGGGCCTGAAGGTGTGACCCCCTTCACATTCGATCTCTGGGCTGATCCCACAGCCAAACGTGAAGGAAGCCAGGGAGTGGTAGTGTGTAAGGAGAACGACCGCATGGATCAGCTCTGCCAGGGACCAGCTGTTCTCTTCAGTCTTCAAAAGTTGCTTTAAAATTAATGCAAGACAAAAGTATTATTCATTTGACCCCACCTTAATGCAGTTTATCAACACATTTCTTTGCCAGGTAAAATTATTTTTCCAACATCCAAACGTGCTTCCTAACTCTCTGCTGCCATTAGTGTGCTCAGTGACCTGTTACCAGGTGACCTGCCAGACACAGACCTGCGTGGTTAAGCCACAAAGGACACAACTTCTCTCCCTTCTCTGTCCCTGAGCAACTGAATAAGTTGGGGTTTCTATTTTGCACCATGTGGTTTCTATCGAGGCCAGACTGACTTGCATTGAAGTTTCACACCTCTGATGAAGATGCAACCACAACTGTTGCATACTGGTTCAAATGGTCTGCACAGCATCAGAAAACCCAGGCAACTCCTTGCAGATCAGCTGTGTAAAAACCTGGCACCAGGGCCCATCTTATCCCTGGGGGTGGAATGCTCTAGATTTGACAAGAAGCTTCAAACCCCGACTTCCCCTTCAGGCAGGAAGGTGTGGGAGGTTTGGGGCCTTCTGGCAGAGCGTGCACCCTCCCCCACAGCGCAGCGTCCTGCCTCCAGCTGGACCTGCCACCACCTCTCACCAGGCCAGGCAGCCGAGGAAGTCCCAGCACCCACGTACGTGCTCCTTGCTACGGGCACACAGGAGAGAGAAGGGGTGGAAGAAGCAGCCCCTTGGTGGTTTGTTGGTGCTGCAGTCCCGGCTGTCCTGTACCTCCTGGGCAGCTCTGCCAGCCTGCTCCCCCCATCCCAGCCTGAAAATTCAGCATTTGAACTGGCAGCAGTCCAGACAAAAACGTGGTGGCTGGTGTTCTGCCTGACCTCTGGCAGCATCTCGGAAACACCCGCGAGTTCCAGCTACTGCAAGCACACAGCTTGAGGAGGGAGGTGCACACCTGAGCACATTGTCATTGCACCAACAGAATTCCAACATGACAGGGAAATTTCAGTGTGTTGTATATTAAATTTGTTACTCATTTAAGGGCAGTTATGATCCTGTTAGTTTTACACGACAGGGCACAAGTGATACTGTATCATGCAGTGATGTAGCGCTGAAATCAAAGTCATTACCAGAGAACATCTTTCACCCTGTCTGGCTCTGAACCCCAAGAATCTGTGATTGCTTTACTGAAAAAAGGGGACATTCACATTACTCCATGAAAGACCTACCTCGATATGTTCCTTGGTGATAAGCCAGGGTCGGTGAGCCAACATTTTGTTCAGTTCTCCTAAATTTTGCAATTTCTGAGGTGCATTTTCCAGACCATTCAGCCATTTAGGGTCTCCACCGACATGAAGGAAGTCATTCACATGGAGGTTAACAAGGTAAGAGCACTGATGTCGTGCTGCAGCCTAGAAAGGAAAACAATGTGATACAGAAAACAATGACGGAAAGTTAGTACTTTATGACAAATACTGTAAGTCATCATTTCCACAGAACATCCAACAATAAGACTTGCACTGATCAAAGACTCAAGTAAAAAAAGATTTCTGAGATTAACACATCGGCTTGTTCTGATTATTGTTCTCACAACATAAATATCCCTTGTTCATACACACCATTATTATGCAGGCTACAGGTGCAACATGCCTATACCCTGGGAGAAGTACAGGCATGGATTTATTACGTGTCCTGAAGCAAGCAATCCATGCTGCATTGTACTCCCCAGGGGGGAAGAAGCTGTCTCAGCTGCATCTTTACCAGCAGCAATCAAACGCAGGTTTTAGATTGCATATGGCAAGAGAGACTACGGGCAGCTTCTCAGCAAAGAAAGGCCCGGTATCATTTACTCAAACACTAATACTTTCTACATCAAATTAAGACACAGCCCAAAACTTTAATTCAACTTCAGCAAGCAAAGATCATTGAACTGGCAGATTAAAAATTAGAAATCAACCACTTTGGGCAGAAAACTTGCTTAGAATTTACATACTCAGAAAGGCATGATGGGACCGACTATTGATTTAGAGGGAGGTGTATGTGACAGGACACACACACACAAAAACAAGCTTTCTTGAGAAACAGTTCCTGAGATACTAAGGAAGCCAGTAACAAACAATTGTCTCATTTCTATAGCATGCTTTTCCCCTTTTTCTCACTGTCCTACCTAATCTATGGACATAAAAGTGCTGATCTTCTGAAACCATCTGTAAAGCAGACACCGACAAACCTACTCTGCTTTTCCCTTAGCTGCTGGTGAAATGCCTTTCCACCTAGAAACTGCAAAACACAGGAGCAGCTGCTCTCAGACAGACCCGAGCCGCCGCCGGCGTGGCGGTGTCTGCCTGTGCCTACCATTATCCCGATGTAGTGCCGGTAATGGAGCGGGAGCGGGCCATCCATTTGCAGGAGATAGTGCTGAGTTTTTAGAAAGCTTTCCAGATACTGCGGGTGGAAAACCATCACCAAGGTGACGTTGTCCAGTCGGCCCAGCGTGGCAAAAGACTCTGCAAACAGCGTGTGCATTGTGGCGTCCTCCTTTCCCACCTGAATTGTCTGATTGGAGAGAAAGAGCAATGAGCAATATTGTCCAAGTACCACCAATAAAATAGCAAGTAAATATATTAGCACAGCACCCAGAGGCCCCAAGTGAAAGGAATTATACAATAAAACTATTAATGGCGTTAAATCAGTGCACATAAGGCACATTAAATCCCTGTAATACCTCTCATTTAGGAGATCACAAGTGGTTGTATCAGCAAAAGGAGATTTTTGGCTTTAGTCTCCCTCTAATACAACACTGACTTCTCATTTTTAACTGTCTCACTTTCACGTTCTTGAATACACCAGGTTGATCTTAGTTTATTTTAACTAAAAGCTAATTGAATCATCACTTTTGCTGGGAAAAAGAGAGAAAGAAGTAAAAAGCTAGCTAAAATGACAAGAGAGGAAAAAAAGGGAATTGAAAAAGACTCTAAAATTCCTAGAAAACCACAGGCATATTACTAACTTTTCCTCTGCTCCAAGTTCTCTTACCAGATGATCAGGAGAGAAGCACCAGAAATGCTCACCCACAGCACTCTGAAGCTTCTCAAATTCTCCAGAGCGGTAGAGGCAGCTCAAGAAAAAGCAATCCCAGAGCAGAGGGGCAGGTACCTTGTGGACCAGTAGGAAATTACATCCGGATGTTCACAAGGAAACAGTATTGGGTTTCCCTCATGCTAGATAGCAGCATGGGAGGGGTCATAACTATTCCAAAGCTCCCCAAGGCTCTCAGTGTTCTGTACATTAGAACGGTGGCCAAAGTCTCAGAACTGAATGTGATCACTACTGAAAATGTTTTGCACCTCAGCAGCTGACCTGAAACCAATGTGGGCCACTAGCAAAACGATGTTCCTTAAAAGCATAAAGTTCACTATGTACTTGAAAACATTACCACACCTCCTTCTCAGGGATGAATCTGCTTGGTCCGTGTCCCAGTGGTCTAGGAATTCTTATTCCAAGTTCCTAGAAAAGAAAATTACACCACCTCAGCATTTAGCTATAAACAGCTTTTTAGCTGTGGTTGCAAGAAAGAAAAGAGTTCTCCATTCGGAGCTCGGCTTATTTGGGTACTTGTGGTACTCTTGCACGGGCACTTTTACTAGTACTGTTTGTACAAATGCAAATCATTTTTTATACAAGTGCTTTATAATTAGCTGTGCTTGTTTACAGCACACTGCCCCATTCCAGCAACAAAAAGTTCAACAACAAAGGCCCTGTCAACCAAAGAAAACACACACAAATTTATATGCACACGCACACACACAAACACACTACAGCCTGGTTCACAGAAAATTCTGCATAAAGCATATTTTGGCAGGGTGTCCAGGACAAGGAGTTCCGAACATGCCGGCTGCTGTGTGGTTATGCCACTGATACAAAACGAGGCTGCTGTGTGTGTGTACATCCGCAGCTCGCCAGCACACAACACCCTGTGCATCTGTCAGGAAATGAAACAGCTGTAACCCTAATCAGATTTCTTCTTCCCAACCTCAAAGAGCACTTAAACTGC
This sequence comes from Melanocharis versteri, assembly GCA_013397845.1. Taxonomy (NCBI): domain Eukaryota; kingdom Metazoa; phylum Chordata; class Aves; order Passeriformes; family Melanocharitidae; genus Melanocharis; species Melanocharis versteri. Next base: position 257,121 of record VZTG01009485.1, read on the forward strand.
TGAAAGTACCTGATCTACATTTGCATCTGCTTTCTTTTCAAGATAGGATAAAAAGCTATTCACATTTGCAGGGAAGGAGGGAGGGAGGGAGGGGAATTTGCTCTGTCAGAACAGCAGCAGCCACGTCCTTGTACCCACTTGTGTGGATGTGTTGCCTTGCAGGTAAGGTGGAGGCTGGATACTCCTGGCAGTTCACTACTTGCCCTCTCCTTCAGCTGGATGAAGCTTTGTGACAGGCCTATGGCACCCTGGGCCCTTCCTGCAGCCAAGGAGCAAACACGTAGAAAACCTGGGTGCATTGGTGTCCTGCCCATTAACACTGTTCCCTTCGGAAGGGGAGGAGCCGTGTGTTCCAGGGCAGTCTCTACCTGGCACAGAGCAGCCCCCTGAGAAGGCACAGCAGATTCCAGAGGGCAGGCACCAAAGCAGAACATGGCCTCACCTCCCACGTTCACACATGCCCCCATCCCATTGCTGCAGAGGCTCCCCCTGTTGTGTGTGTGGCACTCCCTGCAAACCAGCCCTCCTGAGGGGATTACTCCCCAGCCAGCAGCTTGGCTTCTCCAGGAAAGATGGGAGCCCTGCCAGCTGATGGCATGGCACTCTTACAGATGGAGGGAGACCTGGGATTAAAGCTGAGGATGGAGCTGAGTGCTAAACACTAGGCTATATATAAATTAATGGTTTGGGCTCCTTACCCGTGCCCTCTTTCCCAGCTTTTAGAACATACCCACTGCCTCTGTTCCATAGCTAAACCCACCCATTTTGTGACGATACCAACTCTGCCCAGGTTCTCAGCTGGGTTTAGATGAGAAAATACCATGCACTGAGTCAGTTCGGGCCACACAGAGCAGAGGGGCACCTCCAGCTGGTTTAGGCCTCAAGAGCAGATGATGCTCCAAGAGCTGCCTGCCAAATGCAGTTTTTAACTTCGCCACATTTTCCCCACATAGATAAAGGTTGTTATAAACATGCAATACTGGTTGCACTCAGTACTGCACTTTTTCTCTCTTTAGCTGAGGTTTTTATTTGCACGAGTTCACTGTACGAGAAGCAATTTTATTAATCAGTTACCGTTTCCTGAACTTTCCCCTAAGATTAAAAAACAGCTTCAGAGAGCTGGAAACAATGAGTGCAGGCCTAAGTGGCAACTACCAAACCCTTCAGACTCTGACAGTCTCCTTAAATCCTAAAGTCAGATGCCTTCATTTCCCAGGTCTTGGAGAAAGTAAGATCAAAGGGCATCTTTTACTACTAGTCTTTTCATTTTTCCCCTCAATGTAGCTTTTTCCTGCTACGGGTCCCAACATACACAAGCAAATTTTGCCTGTCAGCCAAGCAGTGCCACTTGTAGGATGGAATTTATCAGAATCTCTCTTTAAAACTTCAGCACAGCTTCTTATCTTGGCTACAACTACACTAGAGAAACATCTTACAGCCAAACAACAGCAAGCAAAAAGAGAGATCATTTAAATTGTAAGCAGCATTTAATTTAGCAGATGCCTGCAGTTTGCCAGATCAAGCACTCCAAGACAAATACCTTGAAGTTTAATTCTTGAACAACTATTTTTCAGTCTTTCCTTTTCCCAGAACTTTCCCAGTTAGAGAAAGAAAAAAAAAAATAAAAACAAACCCAGATTTAAGAACCTGAGATCAGCAGGCTGCTAATGTATTTTGCTCCACAATCTAAAATACATCACAATCAATACACTTCTGTTTTTTAAAGCATACAGAGGTCAAACTTACATTTACACAGCACTTAACGGGTTATATTACTCAACTACCCAAACCCTCACTGCAAAGTGACTTAAGAGGTTTTTTTTTAACGATTAAATAAGTTGCTTTGTTTTCCATCAGGAGAGGGATCATCCCCCTGATATCATGGCACCAGCCTAGTACTTGAGAAGCCAGGGGTCAAGGCTCTGTTGTAACAGAGCCGTAACAAAGGATTTGTGAAGATGAGCCTGCTTCCCATCTGCAAAATGGGGGTTTCTTCCAGAGGGTGCTGAGAACAGAAGCAGCTTGCCATGAGGTGCACACTTAACACAGTCATGAGAGTTGTTTGTGTAAAATCTGACCCATTAGAAGCCTTTTGAACACTTGTTCCTCAGTTACAAGCTATGGCAGACCTTTTAAAAACTATTTTCCTCTCTTTTTCGGAAGCAGCATTTAATCAAGGTCTCCTAGCACTTCAGAAATAGCCGTGTGCTTCCAACACCCCAGCATTTCAAAAACTCGAAAACACAGTAATAATTCTTGAAACGGTCCTAGTGAATCTTTCCTTTGTCCCGAACACATTTCTATGCTTCACAATATCCCTCACTGAACCTGCATCTTCCAAATACACTCAATTCAGGGAGCAACACTCTCCCTCTCAAAGGCAAGACCTGCATCCTGACCAGACACACCACTACATCTCTCTCCTGCACCTTTCTCTTAAGGCACCATCTCCTCTGAAGCACCAACAAGCACTTGGTGAAGCAGTTGTGTCTAGGACAAGAAGCAGCTGGAAAAAAGCCTGTATTCCTTTTGGGTATTACAAAAGTATAAGCAACTTTCATGTGATTCCAGGCCACAGAATTGCACACCAAAGTGACCTACTTAGTGACACATTCTCTGCATCAAACTTCTCCTGGCTCCTTTCCTCCTGTTTGTCAACTTCACCACACCACTTTCATTCAGTCTAGAAATTCTGCAGCTGAATACAGGTCAAAGCTCAGCAGAAAGCCAACCACAACTGAGGCTTTAGGTGCAAATAAATAATAACAATAACAATAATAACAATAATGATGATGATGATGCATCAGAGGCACTCCATCTTCAAAGCCAGAACATAAAACTCAGGTGTCTGCAAAGCTGAGCACCAAGGGTGGAACAGATTTCACCCTCAACAACCAGAAGCTCAAGCTAAGGGAAGGAGGTGGGCCTTGCTGGTGGCAATCCACTCCACTGCTCACCTTCCAGACATACCTTGACAGAAAAGCAAGACTTTAGCCATGTAAATGCTGTACTGCTGTGTCGGCAGAGACAATCTCGGAAATCACAGAAAAGCCTCCTCTTCCCCCTTATGTAATATAACTTGTATTTCTGTACAGCCACTATTATTATTTCCATGGGAACTATGCTCACCAGGTACCTATCATTCCTCAATCTACACATCCCTCACCACTGCTGTATCAGCCCAGCATCACATCTCATGCATTTAGATAATGCAAGATTCCTGTGAAGTAGGACAAGTACATTATCTCCCATCTAGGAAAAAAAAAAAGTCCCTGAGAAATGGAAAAGCTACACATCTCAGAGAAGCTGCTGGCTTGAAGACTGGTGGCTTGAGCTGAGATCTCTCGAGTCACAGGCTAATGCCCTAACCATCAGACTGTGTGCCTGTTCAGAGACTTCTCAGCCAGGAAATGCTTTATGCAAATCTGCACCAAGAAACAGCACTGCAGAGCTGAGGCAGAAAAGTTAATGAGACAAGTCTGCAAGCTTAATTATATACTTCCCAGTTACCACTCACTCTCACCAGTCTGGCTCTCTTAGCACATCCAACTCCACAAGGACAACCAGACCAAAAGTCTGTACTGCCTGCACATACATGCTCAGGGAAGACCACTCTAAAGCCTCAAACATGTGTAAACTCACACAGCTTAGAGCTTTTCTGTATCTTAAAGCTGTCAATCCAGCCCAATTTTTAGGTAGCTTTTTTAAGGAAGATCATTCCTGTCAAATTTATGTAAAAGCCTGAGATAAAAAATTGAACTGCAGTTGTGTAGAAGAGGTTTGTAAATACTTAAAGTACAACACACATTACCTCTGCTAGTAATAGAACATCATCTGCTTTGGTTCTGAATATCTTTTAAATACACGCAAAAAAATTTAAAAAGTCACAGTCTAAACAGACACAGGATCAGAAATTTCACCTAGAAACACTGAAAACAGAACTAAGCTTCAAGCCAGGTCACAGAGCCTCTGGAACAGGAACAGCTATCTAACCTAAGCTACAGTTCTTCCTCCATTGTGTGCCTAAAATGCTTTTTCAGATCCTTGTTGGTACCTCACTACCAGCTCCTCGCAGCTGGAGCTCTGTCTCTTACCACAAAACCTCTCCCAAAACTCAATGGTAGTTTTGTCCAATGAATCTGGGGGCTGTTACCAAACTGCTAATTTTTAGTCATTCAGGATTCATGAGCTATGATCCACAATGCTCACTCAGACTGCTTCCCTGGTGTTAGCACAGTGAGTCATTTTGCTCACCTCAAGTACAGTCAGTACCACTATCAAATCCACCAGATTTGTATCTACCAGAAAAACTTATTTACATACTTACTTAGGCCTTCTCTAAATGGCAAAGGGAACATTTTATCATAGACAAGCCACAGGCGAAGTAAAATTATAATTATCAATTTACTTCACTAAACTACATCTGAATTAACATGTTTATCTGAATCATCTATGGACTGATTAGGCACTAAGTGCTGCTAGATTCAAACAAAATTATATGAAAATCACACCACGTAATACAATATAAAACAATCTACCAGAAAAGGGAAATGAGATTGAGGTGAATTTTTTGGAGGTAACATTTTCCTAGACAACCAGTCATCGTTTTACATAATCTAAGTGCTTTCCTTCCCAAGCTTAGGGTTAAGAAAGGCACAATGAGCTGTGAGTTAAAAACTCTTCAACACAATCTCCTGGTAGAATTAACTCCTGGAGCATGCCTGTGCTGAAAATTCAGCTTAGTATAATATGATGAGCATGGGCATTAAAAATACCCATTTAGGGCTTTATAAGCTTATAGGATGAAATGCCCCTAAGCACGTAAGTGTCCAAGAAGGTTGGGCTGCATTTCCAAGGGAGAATTGGCACTTACCAGTCTAAGAGGCTTCATGCTGCTGCTGCTGCTGCTGCGCTCACTGTGAACTGTCTGCTTCCTACTTCCCCTTTAAAGGTCACCGATGGCAAAACCTCACTGGTGGTGACACTGAGGCTGCAAATGGAGTTTCCTTGTTTAGGACCTTAGCAACAAGGACTGGCATAACTAGCCCCACAGGACAAGCTGTCCCCAAGCTGATATATACTCAGCTTAAAAACTGTATTTTCAGTTCTGCTAAATGCAGTAGCTACTGTAGTTTCCATATTGGACAGAAAATTTTCAGCAAGGAGGAGATTAAGAACAAAGAGTGGTGATTAAATATATTTCTTTTCCTACACACACAGAAATCCTACATATTTTCTAAATGTGGGGCTATGCAGAACTGGCTGTTTTTCCTATTTTATTTGTTTACTTAATCCCGAAGTAGCTGCAAGTGTTGTGGCTTTCTCAAACAAACCATGATTCACATTAAAATGACAGAAAAAAAATTATCTGAGAAATGCTCATGTACTTTAAATTTTTGCACTGGTTCCATTTGCTGGGTATGTCAGACCGTCATTCAGCTGAAGCAACAGACATGTCTCCACTTGTACGGATTTAAAGAACTGGGAACAAGTACTCCCCCTCTGTTAGAAAGCACTTCGTTACACAGACCTACCACTCTTCACTGGAATTAGAGCATGGCAAATGCCGAACTCTTTCTCTTTCATATAGGGTATGCTATTCTTCTATGAATTTAAAGATGTAAATTACTTAAATTTCAATATAATTTCTCCGAATGTCTCAAAGTCCTTTGAAATACCTGATTTTAAAAACATTCGCATCTAGTTTATGTGACTTGATTCAAGACAGAAATCAAGGCAAGGGAGAGTGTGTCCAAGATCACACACCTTGTTCACAATGGCAGGAATAAAAGCAAAGCCCAGACTCCTCTGTCTCCATCTCTAGCACCTCTTCTCTGGTCATTTTCTAGGACTGAGCAGGACAAGCAGGTCCAACTGCAGTAGTCTCAAGGTGCCTATGTGCTACCTACTCTTCCTCAGCAGTAACAGCTCTTCCTGAAGTGGTTTTGTGACACAACTGCCTAGAGTCCACAACCCAGTTTACTTTTGATATGAGCTCACTGAAAGTGAGGCTGAGTGTCAATGATCAGTGCCTAGCCTTTTTTATATGGCAATTCTATAATGAAACAGAAAGCATTAGAAGGCAAAGGATTTGGAATGCATGCCTTCAATTTCCCTGCTGTAAACACTACCTAAATACCAATAAATTGGTGACACAGAAGGAAACAGTCTAAATGTCACAGTAACCGTTTGCATTACATAGACTGTATTGCTGGATTATGTCAAAGGAAAGCATATATCCATGTATATGGATCCATATGTACCCATGAAGTACTGGATTACTCTAAATCAGAAAAACGCAAAACAGATTCTGCGGCAACCTGCAGCAGTTCTGAGGATTTAAAAATTTCCTTTAAAAGAAGGATCTTAACGTGATGACAGTAAGAAATTTACGAGAGAGATCCAAATAAACAGATTTATTCCTGCCCAAAATAATGCTCTTGACTTGCATTTATTTATAATTACAGCCAGCCCTTCTCCATGAGAAACACAAGACCAGCCTTACTGTTTCAAAAGGATTATCCAAATCTATGCAAGAACGACGTAAACGCCGGGCAATTCCGAAGCAAAAACCACCTGGACGAGCCTGAGAACCCTGCAGAGGCACCCGGCCACTGCACACACCAGCGGAACACAGCCCTCCTGGGACCAGGGGCGTCGCGGAGGACAGCGACAGCATCCGCGCTGTCACCGCCGGCAGCAGCTGCTTATCCCGCGGCTGAGCGGGACCTGCCAACCCCGGCACGACACCCTCGGAGCCCGCAGGGAAACGCCGCCGCTGCCTCCGCGGAC
>VZTG01009485.1:263951-325109 GCA_013397845.1 Melanocharis versteri
CCCGGGCCCCCGCCCCTCCTTCCAGCAGGGATTTCCCTGGGGGCTGCGCCAGGGAAGAGAGCCCCCCGCCCCCGGGAGGCTCAGCGCCGCGGGGACAGGCGGCGGGGGCACCCGGCCACCCGCGAGTACCTGGTGCTGCCGGCCCGGGCTCGCCACGCTCCGGCCGGCGCTGCGGGGCTGGGCCCGGGCTCGNCAGGACAGCCTCGAGCCCCGGACCCCTCTGCTCCCTTCCGCTCTCCTCCCCGGCACACAGACGCTCCTTGGACAAGGCTTTCCGCACCCCTCTCCCGTTCCTTATGCAAGAGTTTCTACCTTCTCTTTAAGCAACAGAGTAATTACGGCTTTTAAGCCGAGAAATCGCAGGAGGTTCACATTTTGCAGATATTTGTGTGACTAAGTGCGCTGCTGCTGCAGAAATCTGGCCTCCTGCCTATTCCCAAGATCATAACAGTCCTGGGCAAACATATGTTTTGCAATCGCATCAGCAAAACACTCGGCCTTTGTTTGCAGCAGGCTGTGCTGCGCTTGCCGACCCCCCAGGGCTGTAAACTCTGCCAGATGCCTTGCATCTCCCACCTCTTTTGGTCTGCGATTTTATGTCATCAATTATTTCAAACGAAACAAGTCCCTGGGCTGGCTTACATGATTTTTACTTTTTTTTTCTTTCACAACAATATAAGATCTATAAAGCTACATTCTGTTAGATTGTTTTCCTTCAAATAATTTGAAGTAAAAGAAAATATGGTAGACCGCAAGAGGAGAACTTATGTTGCAGTGTTCATGGGAGAAGGGCCAGGACAGCTCTGAACCCCTAAACATACTCACCCAGGGGAAGAAGGCTTCTGCCTACAATTCAGGCTGTGCGGTTTTGAGCCGTACCAAGTTATCTTAACAACCAAGCAGGGAAATTCCATGACACTGAACTTTACACTTCTGTTAAATGTAAAACTGAACACTGCAAAATTGCCCACAGGCTGTTCCTGTTATCAAACCTTGCAGCTAAATGCAGAAAACACTGAGGACAGTGCTGTCAGGGGAACATGGCAACATGATGCAAGGCAGCAGTTCTGCACATCTCTAATTCTTGAGCCTTAAAGGCTTCCTGTCCTCTCCACTTTTCAAATACCACCACACCTCTAGGTCACACAATTAATGCTGGAGAACCAAGGGATACTCTACTGCTGAAGGCTTAGCTGCAGTTATAAGGTTAAATTACCTAGAGATGCCCAGGTGCCACAGCTCCATCCTTACCTGGGGCCTTGGCTTGAAGCTGGTAAGTTTCTCCAGAAGAAACGGAGTGTTCTTACTACCTACTTGCACTTTATAAAGTGCTCAACAGAAGCATAGAGGAAGAATAATGCCATACTGGCAAGGAAGGTTGCATTTTGTGAGCTAATAAAATAAACTAATGAAGAACAGTGTTTAATTCCCACTGCTTACTTCCTTACTTCAGGCCAAGGCATAACAAAAAGGCAGCATGGGCGCCTCTTTCAACACAGGCAAAGAACTGGTCTGCGCTCAGAAAAACTGTTGGAAAGGAGAGTAATTACCTGAAAGCTGAAATGCAAGAAGATGCCTCACCGTAAGAAGTCTCCCTGGATGACAGACGAATGGTCATCCCCTTCAATGAATTTGTTAACACCCTTGGAGGAAGGGGTGGGGAAGGAGGGGCAGCACTCTCTCACTTCCAAAGTGTTTTTGTCCCACTGTGGCCATTTGTACCGCCTGGGTATTTGTGAGGAAGCCTGTTTATATTAACAGTTGTTCCTATACAAAGAACCTTGGCAGATACAGATTCTTTTCTGGCATCGTCCAAGGGAAATTCTCTCTTTAAACAACCAACTCAACAACAGAAGGTAGGAAATTGTATCGTGTTCTTCCCTTTCTCTGTCAGCAGAGATGGAGGCAGTGACAGCACGTCAGAAAAACTGTGTACAAAGGGGAAGAGGAAGTTGCACAGCCACAGCAAACAAATAATAATGGACTTAAAAGCTCTCCCATATGGCCAGAATACACAAGCCCTGCTCAGGCCCCAGGTATGGCTCTGCCTTAGCAGAATCCCATCAGCCCAGCTTGCTGCAAGCCCTTTGTCCCCTCCAGCCCTCACACAAGTATTTCCAAAGTGCAACTCCTCCAAACTAAAGAGCCCACACAAACCTGAGCCCCCTGCTCATCTATAAATCAGTACACAATTGCAGACTGAAATTATTCCTACTTGTGAGCTAGTGTGACCAATTACATGAGCACTTTCATGGGAGAATATGGTTTGAGACTGGCTCAGAGCTCACTTGGGTACTAACGAGTGCAAACTGCAGCATAGCCAGAGAACACGGGGACAGATCCATGGTTTGGTTTGCATAACTGGAGCATTCCCCTGGGGAAACACAACAGTACGTTTGATCATGTATCGATGCAAGTAAACAGAGATCTAGTGAAATGCTCCTATGGGAAAACACAACAACAGATGTTTAACATGAAAATACCAATAGATACCGAGTTCCTTTCACCCAGAAAGAGTGCATGAGAGATACTCAAAGCAAACACCACCTAAAGCATGGAAGCATACTCCTTCATAGGAAGCACTTCCATGAAAGTTGCTTGCATAAATGGCATTTAACATCTGTGCACTATGAGTTATCAGAAATGCGATTTTTCCTTACATTTAAAGAAATGTCCTGAGGAAGCTAAAAGGAGACCAACCAGCTACAGTATGAAAAGCCTAATCCTGCAAACAAAAATGTCTGCACTTTGCTGCTTTAAGTTGAAACAGTTCTGTTTCAGTCCAATAGGGCAACTTTTTGAGTCAAGTTCAGCACAAACATATGACTCCAAAGAACTGGCAAACCTAGACCTTAAATTCTTTCCATAGAAAAGCTATCCAGGCAGGAGCACTTGAAACGCCTGTTACTGCAATGCCCTGGACATCAAATTAGTATCTTGGAGGATGATCAGATGATCCTTTCCCAGGAACATTGACAAGTAAAACCAGGTAATTCTTTGGGGCTCTGAGCTGATTTGTATTAGTTTTAGCTCCACCCAATATGGTGCCTTAATGAAGTCACCAGGTGTTTCAGCAACAACTAAGCAGCCCCACAATGGCCACTATGAACATTTCCCTGTGGATTCCTCTCGTTCCTTGCTGTCCACAGCCACTACCCGTTTCATAACAAATTTCATATGTGTCTATTAATCTCTTCTATCCCTTGATTATACATTTGTTATTTCTCAAACAGCAAAAATCTTTATCATGGTAACAATATGGCACAGCAATCAAACCATTCATTACAGTGATGAAAGAATTTAAATTAAATAGAAGAATGTATCATCGTAGCATGAAAGTAAAATAAAATGGTCAGTATTTGAAAGCATTCCTCTTGATTTAACCTTAATCTGATTGTCAGGCTTCAAAAAAATCATTCTGTTATTAGAATTGGTACACAGTTCTGGGGAGGAGAATAAACTGTATTCTTTGTACAATCTAAATTCTTGCTGTATGTGTCAAAAAGGATCAGCCCTTTAGGAATGTCACTATACCTGATACTTTTATAATAATAACAAAAACAAGTTGTTTATTAGAATGGAGGGCTGACAATTGGCCATGTCAGGAGATAAGTTTAGACCAATATACAGAAGCTTTCCTTTTGTAGTCTTTAGGATTGTAAGGTTAGCTAAGACTGAACATTTTACCCTATTCATACATTAGATTTACTGTCTTTTCTTCAAACCTTATCTGTCCTTGAAATGGTATTTTTCTATTTCTAGATCCTGCTTAAATGCTGCTTTCTTAATGGCCACATCTTCAGCTTTAATGGGCAAATGACTTGCAAGAGATCATGCTGTTTTGTGAGCAATTATAACTCAGGTCATTCCGAGCCTACTGTATTTCCCACCAAAGACACCATCTTTTCTCTCAGAGGTGCAAGAAGCTGTGAGACTCCTTTGTTTCACCTAAGTTGTTCTCACAATTGACTGACCTGAACTCACCAAGTTGCAAGAACTCCAGTGGTTTTATTTGTTCCCTGAACTATTTGGTTCATCACTGAGGACTCTTACTGCCCCCAAAGAGTCCTTCTTCTGGTAATTTCTGCCTTTAAGATTTCTACAGCTCACTCCCACCTCTAAACCACAAGTTGTTTTGTTTTTCATGTCAGCACAGCTTGTCCAAATTTATAACATTCTGTTCTGCATTTATTAGGTAGCAGAAGTACAAAGTTTAATTTAGGGAACTATAAGAAGTTTAGATCTTGAGATTATTCATGCTTTGGCAAGGACGCGAAAACAGAAGTATGGTTTCTAAGACTACTGCAAATTAAGGTAGATTAAAGATGCATATCTAAAGCTTAGAAGATTGGAAGAGTGTCTTACCAGATTATCCTTCTCCTTTTTTATGAGGGTACGCAGCTCCTCCTAGGCTGATAGAGAGCAGCTGAACTATAGATGTTGTTTGGCTGGCTGGCTGTGGGTTCTGCTGCTGCTGCTGTTCTGAGGTGGCTCCAGACTCACATACCACACAATACGCTAGTTAACAAGTCCCCCAGACCCAGCTCTCCCAAAATCAAAGCCTGTGTCAGCTAGTTTCAAAGCTGGCCGTGGTATCTCACAGGTAACTTCTGAACTTTTGATGGCTACAGGGTGTATGGAGAGGGGACTGGCTGTCCAGCTGAAGACTGTCACCACGCCCTGAGGAATGGAACATCCGCGAACTGCCAGTCACTCTGCAGTCTCTCATTACTAAATAAGCATTAAGGTTAAACAAAACTAGTTTAACCTTAATAAAAGAGCATATTTGGAGTTCAGACAAGAAAAATAAAACTTAACACAGCTCCCAGCTGTCTAGAACTGGTTTGGCCTAAATAGGTCACCTCTCTTTCCTTTAGTAGCAAACTGCCGGGTCACACCAATGCCAAACATATTTCACAGCTCCTTGGTGCTGGTATACATTCTACCATCTTATACTTGTTTCCTTTCTCCCCAAGATGAATACTGAAAAGGGATGAATATCATGGGTCCACTGAGTGAAAATTCACCCTTGGGAACTTCCTGCAACTCCTAATCCTCATGACTGATTCAGGAAAGAGCAATGAGACAATTCAGTACCTTACTTGCTATGCTGCCTGGAATGCTGTCTGACCCTGCCTCACCACTATCATGTAAAGATGCTCTTGGAAGGCCTGTCCTGCACAGATGGAGCTGTCCCTATCACTCACTGAGCGATCAACTGCCAACAAACCTTTTACACAATGAAAACATACCTCTTCAAAGCAAGGGAAGGCCAGCTGAATCATCTCTGTGAGTTTAAGGCTTCTGCTTTGGTTGTTTGTTTTTATTTTTAACTGCATTTAACTTCAGAAATAGTCATTATATGAAAACAGAAGGAAAAACAGTGAAATGCATTTCATTACTAGCTTCTGACAGAAATAAGACACAACAGCAAGCCCATGGGGAAAAAGAAAAGGCCTTTAGGAGTAGTGGAGTGTTACACTTGGCTTAGTGGAATTGACTGAGACAGTGACAGCAAGTGATCCAGAGCTGCACTGCTGTGAGGTTACAGCGAGTGTGCAGGAAATGCTGTCCAAGTGTCCTTTGAAGAAGCTGCACCTAAAACCTGCTCTCATATTCTGGAACATACAGACATGCAACCCAGAAGCACATCTTACCAGAAGCTTTTTGCCATCTTTACTCATAGGGGCTCAGGTGTGTTTCTAGAAAATTGCTTCATACTCTGACCTGAGGCTCATGCCTGACTTGATTCTGCAGGTACAACATACAAAAAGCTTACTTTTGCAGAGCCTTCACCAAGGAACAAACTATAAATTTATAAAATGCTCTGTCAAGAAGTCAAGTCAACTCTTAATCTCATATATATCCACACTGCATTCAAAAACTAAGATATTTTTGTGTGTTTTCTTTTTGTGTGTGCGTGTTTTGTTGGGTTTTTTTTTTTAAATAAATTCAGTGTTTTCCCCACAAAACCACAAGTAACAAGAATGGAATGTGACAAAATGTCATGCCATTTAGTGTACCTCAAGACTCAGCTATTTATCTGTAGCTTGATTGTTACAATGAGATAAATGAAGTGAAATAGTACTGAACTAATAATGTGAATTACTGCTAGAGATTGAGGAACCCTTCTGTCAGTAACTGCACTTTGGGGCACTGTTTTGTTGCTTTTTTCTTACACTTGCCACCCTCAGAGTGTGCTTAAGAGCAGCAGCCAGGAAAAAGAAAATCAGTTCTTTTATTTTTGGTTTTCACAGTCTAGCTGTGTCCTACATAATGCATGTTATTTTTTTTTTAAGTCTGGGAATTTTGGAAAAACATCAAAGTTTTTTAGTAGGAAAAAAATCCAAATAACTATAAAGCTGTATTCCCCTTGCACTGTCTGTAATGACCTATCTTGACAGGAGGGTTGCAAGTTCCTCAATACTGAATCTCTCTCCTTATTTACCTGATATATGGAGCCAAGTACAATACTACCATATAGGATTTATCAACTCCTTTAGAACAGTATCTTGGCAAAAAGTTTAGTACAAAAGTAAACAGCATCATCGTAGAAGAGCAACCTACATCACTGATTTAATGATAGCCATTAAGAAAACAGATCATCTTCTAGGTACTACTCAACAACTGATTGTTGTAAGTTAAGGAGATAATACCAGATCTGTAATTTTCATATCAGATCCGTTTCTTTTTGCTTTTGTACTCAGAGACAAACCCATTAAGAACTCTGCTTGAGGAGAATCATAAAAAATACCCAGATGAATCATGTATTTCTTGTCATTTTTAGCAATTTTTCTTGGTGTTTTGTTTTAATTCAGACAGCACCCAAGTCTTCATTCTTCCCATTTTCAGCAGACAACATGGCTAAGGTTCTTGAAACAAGTAATTTTTTTGGCCCTTGCTTTTTAAATCAGAACAGAGAAAAGCACTACTTTCATGCTGATACAAATCCTAAAAGATCTGGCCTGTCTCCAACCCAGGAATCGATACCATTCCTACAGTGGGTCTTGCTGTGTTGCCACTTAAAGCAATATGCCATTTCTTCCTCTTACAGTGAGTTAAGAGGTCACTGACACTCGCCGGGGGTACAGCAGGGAGCAGAAGCCTCCCAGCCCATCAGGAGCCACCCCCCTGCCCTGTGACCAGCGCCAGCCAACACCCGCTCTGATGAGCCCCAGCAAACTGCAGTGCCCCTGCCAACACGTGCTTCAAGGACATGGTACACGTGCCCTCGTTTAACACAGCACAACTTCTGCATCCTTCTAAATCCTGGATAACTTCAGAGCTTGGAGAGCTCCCTCAAGGCCCCTCGGACAAACTGGCCTGGCACCAAGCTCCTGCAGGACTATCATCCTCCTACTGCCACTGCCACCTTGGCACTTTTCCACTGGCCACAAAGGCTTTGGGTCTCTGCAGGACAACTGTAAAGTCACAGGAGATTTCTGCAACTGAGCTGCTCAGGATCTGAATAAACCCACATACTCTTCTGGACTTTGCAACATTGCTGTCTGCAATAGTGACATCTAAACCATGCAACTGTTAATACCTTCCCCCCCTTACCTTCTCAAAAGCATATTTTCTAGGGCAACTAAGTCGAAACAGGCTTGAAACCAATTCTAGTACTTTCTGTTCAAATACTGTTGAGTATCTTTTTTTTTTTTAAGTTAACCACAGTATTGGAACTTAGTCTTAAATCAACTGCTTGCTACAATCATAATTTTAAATTAACCACTTGCTGTTGTGAGAGAGGAAAGGCCACCTACCACTGCCTACCTGCCTACTTTCTATACAGCATTTTAAACCCACGACAGATTCTGCCAAAGTCCTGGGAAAGGCCAGCAGCTGACTGTGTAGCCCCTCAGATTCACACATGCTGAAACCACACACAAAATACGTACGGCAGATGTGCTGTAGGAGACACAATGCTCTCAGATTTCCTGATCAGAATCAGTATCTTGTAATCAAGCTACCATTGAAGCCCAATTAATAGCAATTTTCAAATGTTAAGTAAGTAAATAAAGTACAAGTAAATGAAAATGCACACATACTATACTAAACATACACAATTTTACTAAGGTAGTATTAAAATAGGAGCTGATCAATCTGAATATGAAGCTATAAGCATTCTAATGCCTTCTCATTTTGTCAGTAAAACTACAAATCCATACCTGTCCCTCTGCTCCTCACCAGTGTGACACCTGCCCTCTGGACACTCAGCAGGGATTCCAAACCAGCAAAACAGAGCAAATGAAAACTCAGGCAGAACTGGGCCACATTTTCACTACTGATGAAGATGCAACAATGATCACTGTAGCCTGTAAATTAAAATGCTAGCAAAAAACTCTGGTTCATTTTGTAACTTGCCTCTATTGCTAACAACAGCAGAGAGGATGATTTCTCTTTATCAGGGTGCATTTGTCATCTTCCTGAGAAGTCCTTCTCTTGAGAGAGACTACTACAAAAATAATTAATTCTATTATTTTTGTAAATGTAAATTTCATACAAGTAACAAATTGTGACTTAATGTGAAATGCGACTTGAAAGAAATCTACATGTGCCATCACACTCTGAGGCTGGTAGGGATGAGATAAACCAAATGTGGATTGTAGCAAACAAGGGCCAGAGGCCAACTCTTTAGAGCTGCAGCAAATAAGGAATTACTTGGCAAAGCATAGGTCTGGAGATATCAAGGATCACTGCACAATGGCTAAAACATACAAGACTGAGATGAGTCCCAGAGAAATCATTTTGGTGAGCTTAGACCAGGGGCTTACAGAGAAACCAGTGTCAGGATCGGCATTGGGATTCGAACCACCAAAGACTGGCAGGGCAGAATTCAGGCTTTGGGCTAGAGAAAGAGAGAGAACTCCTGAGCATCATCTCTCTAGATTTAAACTTAAGCCTAGTGGGAGTCATTTTGCTAAGGCAAGGTGTTTGCACGTTCACAGCCAGCAGCTGAAGTGTAGAACTAGTACTAAGCAGGATCCAGAAAGGGAGGTTCAATTATGGCAAATGAGAGGGCTCTCAGTCCCGTCTTGTAACAAGAGGTTGATTCTTTGCACTGAAAGAATAAATAAATAAAACCCCGTGTACCTGAATTCACAGTGCAATATCATCTATATTCTTTCTTCCACATGCAAGTGCCACATTTTCTACAATGAATTCATTCTTGGGGCTATAGAAAATAATGCAGCATTACACACACATGCAGGCACTTTCTAAATAGCTGTCCTGCTCTAATTATTTTGTTGAAATACAATCAAGACATTGCTGGGAGGGAATGTTTTAAACTGGAGCCACTTGAGACTTCAGGTTGTTTCTGGCAACACATTGCCCTGGCTGAGGGAAATGGTCTTGTACAAGCAACCAAAATTAATTATCTGACCACGCCTAAGCTGACCTGAACAGGAAAGAAAGATAACCCCCATATAAGCTTGTACAGCAAATGTTAGGAGTGGAGGACTTTGCCCGGTTTCACATGATACAGCAACTGGACAAATTCTCCTAACGGCTCTGAACCTCAAACACAGGCTGCTCTGAAAGCAGAGGAAAAATAAATTAGCTAGAGACAAGCTGGGGAGCGGGTTCCCAGGGAGAAACTCCATATAAGAAATGACAGGATAGGGTTAGGATGTTTCTGTATAGCAGTGTAGGCACAGCCCAGGTAGGCAGCATAGATGATGTTAAATCAACACATTTTGAAAAAACATGAAACGTAACTGCAGTGCATCCAGAACCATCTCAGTTCACTGGGTACTGCCGGTGTCCTCCCAAGTATCATTTGTGTAATCGGTCTGAACCTGCTCCAAACGCATCAGACACCTTTGTGTATGCATGCAGCCATCATTTTACAGACTGTAACCAGCTACCAGAAGCCCCAGATGACCAAATTTCTCTTTTCCCTTGTCTATGCCATCTTCCAGGAGGGGAGGGGATGGCAGGGGTGGAAGGGACAGGAATGTGTGTGGGTAATGGCAGCACTATTTATGAAGTCCTAACTCTCTGCATGGGTACTCACTGTTGAAAAAAATCAACCCACAACTGCCTGCTCTGCCTCATAACAAGACAGACGTTCACATAAAACAAAACATACATTTAGATTTTTGGCTCCATATTCTTGTCTCTGAATTGTTGCTCTGCATATCAACAAATGATCCTTTGTTTAGAGAAAGCCTTACGAGCCACAAGTTTCCCAAGAGAGGGACACTACATCCTCAGGCACTGACAGGCCTTGCCCAGTAATAAGTAACCATCATGTATGGGATAGATGGCACAAATCCAGGCCCGAGTATAGAGGAATCACAAGAATACTGGCCAAGAGAGAGTGTAAGTTAGGAAGGTATCTGGGTACAAGAATGACAGAAAGGTATTGGACACAGTTATCCTACAACCCTGCTATGCTGCCTTGCATGCCAGCTTGTTGACATTTATGTGGCTATCAAAAAAAGAGAGAACAACCACAAACAAGGCACTATGCAAAACTTCTTTCTAAAAGTACAGTGTTAAGGAACATTGGACACAGAGGTATCCAAGCCAGTCTTAAAGCAATCAGCCTCACATTGAGAGTTACTGGCTAACAATTCTCAGTCAACAGTAGCTAAAAACATTCAATTCCAAGCACCTAGAGCATGGGAAAGACTGCAGTCTATTTAAAAGTCAGGAATATCAAAAAGCTGCAGTAGAAACAGAAGTCTGAACTTGGCAAGTAAATGCCTTTTCCACTCCTTTTTAGACAAACTTCCTTGATGGAAGTTGTCTATTTTAAAGGAATTGAATTTTGCATTTGAGTATCCTATTAAATTCTTAACTGAGCTAAGTATGGTAAAAACTTTTTTATAAAATACAATAATATAGTATCTGGTTTTTTCATTAAGTTTGTTGACAGACTAGAGCAACAGCACTTTTAGTTTTCAAACAGTAAAGAAAGCCTCTAAAAGCAAATTTGTGTCATGTTTTCTCTGTCAACTAGCAAAGTATCAACAAAATGTTAATGGCATTTATCTTGCTATTTTGGTCACCATCAGATTTGAAGGAATACAGCTGCACCCATTTTCCCCATATGTTTTATACCAGTGTTTCCCTAAATGTTTTCTTCCTCTCATCATGCAAAACTTCCACCAACTGTTGGAGAAGCTTCCCAACTGCATTTGACACTAATATGAACTTCCTCATCGACTGTCTACAACCTTTAGCCCATGTTCCCAGTAGTCTCAGGGGGCAAAGAGAGTGGGCAGCTGCTCAGAAAGCTTGTAACTAACAGAACATTGTGAAAGGAACATGAAGGGAGCTAGAGTCAACAAATTAGAATTGAAGATTTTAAGCAAAGTGCCTGAAGAGACAGCACATATTTTTAGTCTGGTAACAACCTCAAACATTACGTAAGTGTATTTGTACATCACCCTGGAAAGCCTACAGTTTCTGTGGTAGAAGGGTGCTTGACCTCCACGGTTTGCTGCTTACAAACAACAATTTACATCAAGCAGAGTGTTCCATCTTAGATGCCCTTGAACCAATCTGAAAACTTATTAAAGCAGCGTTGCAATTATGTGAAAAGTAGGTGGAGAAAGACCCAGGAAAAAAAGCTTCAAAGGTTTTCAATTAACTTCCAAGTGGCACTTCCAAGAATCGGCACGTCTGTTCCATACTGTGAAATAGCTTTCCAACTGTTTCCTTTGCCCAGTATTTTTCCAAACTGACTAGTACAGCCAAGCACAGCTAGGCAACTCAGAAGAGTGCGCAGTGAAAGACATTTCAGCAGAACCCTGGGTTCATGACCTATTTTATGTAATGGAAATCTGCTTAAATATGATTCTAATGCAGATACAAGAACTCTCCACATTGAGATGATATCGACCTATGTGTGGTTCTCTTATGTGTCAGTAAGGCTTGTACATCAAGTTCTTCCCTGATAGGAGGCCCCTTCAACAAACAGAGGCTCAAAATTCAGAACACAAAAGCCAGTTTTCTGCTGCGTTATTGTTTTCAGTGTCTCCTGACCCTACTGCTTCCCAGACTAGCTCAGTTTTTCAATGACACAAGAACTAGAAGGAGCTAGAGCAATGTACTATGGTTTCAGGACAATGCCCCAAAACCAAAGCAGGCCCCCAGTACTCCTCTAAACCTCCACCTGCCAAGACTTTCCTTCACGCTTTTTAAGAGTCTCTGCTCTGCTCCAGGTTGTTGCTATTAAAAAAAAAAAAAAATCTAGCTCTGCCCAGAGCTCATTATTACTTTGCTGATGTCTCTTTATCAAAGGCACTAGCAGATTGAAAATGTCTGGTCTGCCCCAGGAAAAACGAAGTCTAGGAGAATTTATCTAAATTTGAGCTTGTTATGAAGCTTAAACTTGCACAAGTTCAATAAATACAGGCTTTGTCTCAGCTAGTATCACACGACTTCCTTCTGCCTTGGAAGAACTAGGAAGGTAGAGGTTGAAAACTCTCCCTGTACAAAGTACACATGTAAAAGTAGAAGAAAACAGGCTACACTCCTCCCCAGTGCCTGACAGCTGGATCCACTGATTATTAAGGACAGGGGAGAGAGCAAAGCCAGACAAGGCAGTTTGTGAACATGAAGGATTGCAAACCAGAGGCTTAGGCGGGGAGAGCAAGAAAGAGCATCCAGGACCAAGGACTCCTAGGGAAAGGCATTCTGTACTTGTCGGGCTTAGGGACAGCCCCCCTTAGTATGGGGACTCACCCAGGACAGCAGCCTTGTAAATTGCTGTGTAGTCTATCAGCAAGGAGTGGAAACCATCTCCTCCAGACTAAAAGCAGCTTTTAGGGGGTGAGATTTGGTGTGATTCAACTTCATTGAAAGTTTCAAACAGTGAAAGTTTAAGATAGGGCAGGGACTTCATGGAAAACATGGATTTACCAGAGTCTGTGACCAAAATGCAACTAAATCCTTCCCAACAGCCTGAGAGCTTTGCTGTACAACCTGTTCAGATGGATTCAATCTGCAGAATTGAATTCCAAGTTTTATTATTAAGCACTTCTAGCAAACAGAAACACACAAATCTGATGTAAAATAAAATGGTAACCTATCTATTCTTTCCACTGTGGCTACTGTATTTGTTTTCTCTCTTTGGACAAACACTCAACCAAACTTGGGACAATTCCAGGTGGTTACATCAGCAGTTCATACAGCAGTAATTACAGACAAAAACTAGTCTTCATATTACTCTATGGACTTTATTACAATTTCCTTCTAAAATCTGCAGCATTAGAGACAACCTTGTATGTTATTGAATCTACAGCATCTGAAAAAGAAAATTGAGATGCTTTTATTTTTCATCTTCAGAACAAATTCAATAAATCAGAGTTCCACAGAGCATCTAATTACCACACAGATTTTCAGAAACATCAAATTATCATCAACTTTGCAATTAACACTACAGGCCAGCAACAAAAGATGCAGGAGTACCTGGTAACACAATTTAACAAAACCAGTCCCAAAGCAAAGAGGGATTCAGAGCCTTTCAGATGACAAGAAATGTGGCCAGCTGGCAAGAGATTTAATGAAAACAACAGCATTCAGCAGCAATTTGAAAACGGTCTGCTTGGGTAAGGCTGAGTTATTAAAGAAATCTCCATTTATAAACAGTGTTGATGGGATTTAAACAGCCTGTGTAAGAAGGATTAAAAGTCAATTGAAAAGTCTGTACAGATAAGAAAGCAAAAAGAAACTGTGCCCTTGAATTCTGTACATAGTGATTAACCTTATCTCCGTCTCCTGGCACACAGCAGGGGTAAAACGGGCTGCCTTAGGCATAGCTGGTGAGGTGGGCTTTGCATTAGGGCTATTTAATGCTTGTACAGCGCTTTGAGCTCTACGGTCACTTCACCCTCCCCCTCTCTGTTTTTCCAAACTGTATACTAAAAATCATCTTTTACCATCCCACCAGTTACATTCAGCAGATACCAAAGAGACACATAAATTGCAAGAGTCTGTCCAGGCATGCTATAGTGATTAAGTTTTTCCTTCCTTTATGTAATTGATGATCTTGCTATACTCTGTTAGACTTTTATAACTGTATACATTCAATATAAGCTAGTGTAAATATTGACAATGGAGATTGGCAAGTGGGGATTTCTGGGAGAAGGAGGAGGGAGATGAGAACTTGTTTTTACGGGTTTTTTTCCTCTTGCCTCCAGAATATCCTGTAATATTCTGCTTTACCCAAAACTTACTATGGCTTTTAATTTATGTATCACTTCTTAGAATAAGACAACAGAAAGGAACACAAAACTAGCTCTTTTCAGTCCTTAATCCCTCTCCTATCCTTTCTCATCTTCTCATCCCATCGAAAATCCAGCCTACTCTGGTAACATAAGTTGCCTATTTCTGACGTGCCTTTTGTAAAACGGCCAAAGCCAAAGAGCATTTAAGGTGAAAATGTACAATGCCACGTCTTGTCTTGGTTTCCCTTGCCTGTAACATAGCCTAACATTTGATTTGCTTCCTTTGGTCTTGTCCAGGATACAATAAGAGCCTTATGAAAAAGCTCTGTAAGAATCTGGGCCATTGATTTGAACAAGGACTATTTAGCCATGACACACAGCACCAAAGAGAGCTGCTCCACACGCCAGCCCTGGAAGCAGCATTGCCCTTTCAGCGCAGGGCTCTTAACAAGAGTGCAGAGCTCGGCAGCAAAGCTGGGCAGCTTCTGGGACCCGAGGTTATGTCCTGGCACAGTCCTTCACCTCATTGTACCAGCCTGTCAGAGCTAGTTCAGGTGCGTCCAACGCTGCACCACAAAACATGATGTAAACATATTCCAATTACTTATCTGTGACATTTATCAGCCTATGTTTTTTTCCAAGGCATCGCAGAAACCATTGCATAAACATAACCAGAATATTACTTGCAGAAGAGAACAGCTATTCCACTGGGAAGTAATATTTAAGAAACAAACGAACAAGCCACACATGTGAGTACATTGCCTCCATGCAAATCTAGGGTGGAAATGAAGAACATCAATATACAATTGCCCTAGGGAGATTCAATGAGCTTATATTCAATCAGCTGTATTTGTATAAACCTGTGTAAAAAATCCTGTAGGAAATACACTTTTTCATTTAATAAGTATGGTTTTATATCCTTCAGAGTAAGAAGTATATTGTCATTCAAAATACATTTGTGGCTATTCATTTTGCAGCAATGTTTTCATGGTCCAGTCCTTACTCTGGATAACACACCCAGGAAATGCTCATTGAGAATATAGAAATAAACTTAGCTACACCAATCCCCCCTTAAAGCTCATCACCCTTTTATGTAGTTCCTATGAAAAAGGAGGGTTTCTTGGTACTTTCTTCTGTTTTGGCTGCCAAGCCAGCACAGGTAAGATAGCCAGGTCTCCCTATTTGTTAGGGTTCCCACCATCTTAGTATGACACTAAAAAGGACCGGATTGCCATTCTGTAAGGACTGTGAAAGATGAGGTGAACCTTAAAAACTGAAAAATCACCTTGCATCTGAATGTAGTCAGGCAGCTGCCTCATTGAAACATCAAGAGTATCAGTCACAAGTCCCCTGCCTCAATGCACGTACCTAAGAGGCTTATGATCTAAAAATGTGCAGTTTGGCTCCTCCACTGTAACCTCATGATGTTATTTGAGCATTTATGAATAGCCAGATCCCCATGCAGCTGGGCTGCTAATAACATGGCATGTACCAATCACACTGCACAGCAAGTGATCTCACCTAGGCAGCTTGTGTAAACACGGCTCAGCCACAGAAATATGACAAGCTTCCGAGCATGCTTAAGGTTATTCCATGAAGAGTATTTACTGTGTTGCCTAGAAACACATAAATAGGGCTTTTGGGGGTTTCCCCCCAATTTTTCATGAAGAAAATTTAGACCAAGAATTCCTTCAAAGAAGGGGTTTGGTATTGCGGTAATTTAGCATACCATATTCTGAAGATTTAACTTTTCTGAATAGCATTTCCAAGCCCAGCAATCTTCCTTTCTGAACACCTATTTCCATTAGGAAGTGTTCTGCTGTTATAGCCAAGAACTGATGGCACTTCCAGTGGCCTATTTGAACAAATGCACACTGCTGGAATTAAGACCACTGCTCCCCATTAATGCATTTTGGAAAAGTACATTTTTAAAGCTTCCTGGACACAACAGTGAAACTGAATTAATATTCTGAAAGATAAAAAAAGTCCAAACCATTTGAAAGAAGCTATAAATATCTGTTACCTTCTTCCTTAAATCAATGGATATTACTTATTTGTTGGCAAACTGGTAGGAAAAGAAAGTCTTTGGTTATTCACAAGGTGTACCATTAAAAACCAAGAATGGGTAGGTTCAGCTGTCTCATGGAGAAACAGATAAACCCCAGTTCTGTCCAGATTAAAAGAGGGTAAATCCTATTTACCAGCATTTAATCTCCCCTATACTACATCTTCCATTATTAATACTTCAAAACAGAATTCTATTTCATGTGGAGCAGTGTTAAAGAACAGAAATTCCATCAGAGTACATATGAAGATCACTCTATATGAAATTTCTGGTTTGCAAAATATTTACCGAAGAATCCTGTAAGAAAATAAAATTTATTTTTAAATAACGTATTTCATTATATCAACTAAAGCAGTCAGAAAACTGCAGGGGGCAAGCTCTACTTCAGATCAGGCTTAGAAGCTTATCTACTTTTATCAATTGTATGAGCTCATCTAAGAAAAGCAAGCACCTCTCCCCACAAGTCTGATTTGCTGTTATAACAGTTACAGCACTATTTTTACTCAAAAAAGAAAGAACAAGTTTAGGACATTTGCTAAATGTTTTTAGTTGTTTTTTTTTTCTCCCCATCAAAACAGCAAACAATTCTTTCCTTAAAGGCTCCACTGCTACAAATACCAGAGCAGGAGAAGAAATACTGGTCAGACAACTTATTTGAGAGAGATATACTCTGCATTATGTGGGATTTCAAAGAAAAATTGTATGATAAAGAGGTTTAGCCAACAGCTTTGATGTTTTTTGATGCAACTTTGTAAAAGAGCAGCTATTTATTTTCAATATATAGTTACTGAACTCTGCCTGGCTTACCTGACTGTTGCAAAAACTAATGGACAAGTGACAGAAAATACTACATATTCTTCAATGTTTTAATCTTCATGACTACTAAGAGAACTACACCTTGAAATTTGAAAGAAATTTGTACAGCACACCATGCAGATACTTAGGAAACAGTCACAAGGAAATTAGAAAAGTATCCCAGCTGTAGAAAAAGGACAGATGGGACCCCTGAAAGCCTACTCAAGACCAACCTCCTGTTTCAGCAGAATCAACTGCAGCTTTGTCATCCTGACAGATGTTCGTCTAACCTGTTTGAAGGCTTCTAGTAACAGAAGTGCCATGAGTCCTTAAGTAAAGGAGTGCTCAATAACCTTATTAAGATCAATATTTTACCTGCTACCATTATCTGAATGAATCTGTGAAAATACAATGACTCTTCAGTGTTATAAAAAAATAATTTATCTTCTCTAACTGCTGAATAATTTAACACACCACCAGTTCTCAAAGAACATATTGCTAAGAAAGACTTTTATTATGTTCTTGCAGTGTGACTCAGCTGCTCAATTGTCTTTTCATCCAGATATAAAGCAAAACAAACTCAAGTCTAGAAGCAAACAGCATCAAATATAGTGCATGAAAGAACAGAAGTGACAGCAGGTATTTCAGCTTAAGTGTGGCTCAAAGCATTGTTGTTCTTTGTTGTTCTCAATTCTTTTATGGCTACAGTGGATTTGTGACTGAGAAACAGAGGGACAAGGATAAAGAATAGAGTGATTTAAAATTTCTAAGGAACAACTGTCTTGTGATAAACCTTTCAGAGCAGGGGAATGAAGCTCCTAGGAAGAGCTGCAGTACACAATCTTACTGCACCTTGGAACAATGCTTTGCAGAGGATGGGGGATTAAGAAAGGTCTGTTCCTATTCTATAATAAAATCGGTTGCAGTACACCATTGGCAAGGGTGGTTCAAAAGGTTTAGATGCCGTCTCTATTCAGCCCCACTTTTGTGCCAGCTCCTGCTAATTTTTGAGAAATTCTTGTTCTTCTCCAGCAGCCCCACTATTAGTTACTCTATCAGGGAGAGATTGCTTCTTCAGACACAGATAAGTAATGACCTTGGACAGCAAGTCTGTTACTTCATCTTTGTCTCAGAAGATGGGGACAAAATGTTCTACTTGTTCTGTGCAACCTTCGTTACTGAAGAAAACAAGTAGTGGCTGATGTACTGCTGTCTCCTCCCGGCTGAACAAGCCAAGTGATCTCAGCTCCTCATAAGGTTCCCCTCCAGACCCTTCACCATCCTCGTGGCCCTCCTCTGGATGTTCTCTAGTATCTTTATATTCTTCTTGTATTGTGGTGCCCAAAACCATACACAGGACTTGGGGTGAGGTCGCACCAGCACAGAGTAAAGCGAGACAATCCCCACCATTACCTGGTTGGCCCAGTGCGAGGTCTCTTTGTGCTTCCTTAGCAGTGGCTTAAGTTCAGATGGAACTTTCCGCCTGTGCTCTCCTCTATTGTTTCTTTCAGTGGCAATTTACTACAGTTATATCCTCATTCCCTGCTCACACGAACTCTGCCAACAGAAAGCAATCCTGTCCTACATCCTGGAAGGCCCATATAATTTTTTTCCTCACACAACAGATGTCATCACATCAAAGAACAGTGATGATTATCAGCAAGCCTCTAAAGGCACACACAAAGGGAAACAAAAACACACAGCTGTTTAATAAAAGTCTTGTGGAAGACCCTCAGTATACTTACAAAAATTCACACAAAAGCAGGACCAATGAGTCTCCACGCAAGACTTCCCCAAAGTGCATGATGGTCAGATTTCAAAAAACTAGTCACAGTTGATAAAAGGAAGGAATGCACGGAAACTCTTTTCAAGTTTTCATGGGTAGAGGTGAATCAAAAGTATGGAAGTCCAGACCCCAGCCAGCGTAAGATGTAGGTGATGGATGGATCGATAACAGTAGGTTTTTGCGGAGTAGGTTTTTACTGAGTCAGTGGGAAAGGATATTTCTAATGCTATTAACAAAGGAAATTCAGGGTAGAAGGGAAAAGGGCTCAAGGACACTTTAAATGTATGCAACTACAAAAATCAATCCTACAGGAAAAAAAGGAGGAAACAATGCTGAGCGCAGCTCTAAAAGACAGAGGTGTAGGTGAGATGAGTACCTTTCCCTCCACTGGAGCCATGGACTTCCCTAATTTGTGAACATTTGCACATGTGTGTATACAATGGCACAGTAAAGACAAGAAAAAAAGATGGCTGGAAAACTGTAGGTCTCTTAACACCCAATATCCCTTTTCTTTTATCCTACATGTAGCCTTGGACTCCCTGTCTCCTTTCAAGAACTCCTTAAATAAAAATATTTTGCCTGTAGTCATGCACACAAGCCCTATTTCCACCTTTATTTGTCAATCAGTGCTAGGTTTTCTTCTCTGTTAAACTGGCTTCTTACTCACCGTTATGGCTCAGTTTGAGGCAATGATCAGGCACTTCAGTCTATATGGAATAATTTCCCATGAAAAGTCTTCCAAAGACACTTTTTCCTACTTTAAAACTTACAATCAGAGAGCAGCAAAAAGAAAACATCATGCTAGAGCAGTTACCACAGTGGAAATGACTACAATGTCTGGGAACTGTCACAACATAATAACAATAAATTTATACCTAGGGAAAAAGACTAAAACCCATTGTTTGTTGAATTATAATATGAATTAGTATAGCAATCCATGAAGGAAAAAGAGCCTACATATGTGATCAAATTCAATGTGAAATCCCTCTCTACAAATATGATACGTATTATTTATTATTGTAATCTTTAAATACATTGATCTTATTTACCCAAGCGCTGTACTTATCTGAAACTGAAAGCTTACCTTACCATCAAGAGAGGCAATTCTTTTCCTACAGTTGACATCTCAAAGAGTTCTCTCTTGCTTAAAAATGTAGTTGGGTTCCATCTGCATTATTTGTTTGCCCTTGCACTATATCTGAGTGATTCCATAGGAAATACACTTAGTCCATAAACAAAGCTTTTTTAAAACCAGTTTTCTACAGTTGTACAGCTGAGCTTGCAAATTCATCCAGGTCCAAAAGTCTAAAGTGCATCTCTACAGACTGTCAATGCAAGAAGGTGTCTGAACACAAGTCAGCTTCAGTGCAGAAACCATGTAACTGTGACACTGTTTCCACCATTTCAGAGGTGAAGTAATAATAAATAACAAACTCTGCCTCTTAAAGTGAGAAACAGGTCTAATACTTCCTGGAAGACATTCAGCCATAATGAAGGTCAAGTTATATCCCAGATGCATACCTGTAATTTCACTCTGTTCACGTCATTAACGACCATACAAAACTAGAAACAATATCAGATTTCAAGCAGCTAAAATGGCTTTGCTGATGCTGCTCAATCCTGGACGATTCATTCTTACTCTACTGGAGAGTTCACTGACCTAACAAGATTCAAAAGCAGTGAGCATTCCAGCAGATATGCTCAGCAGAGAGCTGTACTGTGAGAGGAGACAAGATCTGTTGAGAAAGCAGTCTTTCCATGGCCTTAGCTATATGCAGTATTTGTAGGTAAACTGCTACTGACTATTTAAAATGGGTTTGGTTAAACTGCCACAAGCTACGTCCATACCTTTTTAAACACTGTTTACAAATGGCTTAAACAAGAAAGAGATAAAACCAAATGAAAAAGAAGCTTTTATATCCCAGTGTACATGTATTTACATCAGGACTCAAACCAGCTTACACTTTACTGATGGTTATGTATGGAACAGCATTTGCAAAACAGACTACTGACAAAACTATGCAAACATTGTTCTTGCAGTACTGTCAAGTCAGCTTGGGAACAGCTACTGCTGTGGTTTCCTTGTGAAAGTGTAAGCACTTTGTGATCTGATAAGAGACACTGTAGGAGTATTATTATAATAAAGACAGAATTTCAGTTCCAATTCTTCATCCTCATAAATTCACTAGGGTAACGAAAGCCCCATGTGACATAGGTGCAAGTAATCCTGGGCTTTAAACATGAAAACTACAGGTTTGAAGCTTAAGTAGTTGCACTTGATGCTGTCTATCAATACTGGATGAGCCAAGCAAGATTTCAAACTCTGTCCCTTTTCATATTCAGGAAAGAAATTTATGAAAAGCTTAGCTTCCAAAAGAGCAAATTAAAATATACATAATCCAAATATCTGCATGTTTTTTACTTGTAATTCAAAATTAGCATACAGTTCTCTGCAACTGGACTCCAAAGATTCTACTGGATTACTGATGTCAATTTATTGCTGAAATGCTAAGTTCAAACAATGAATGTAACTGCGTTTTTTTTCTGTCCTCTCCCAAGAGTCACTTACTCAGCCATTACCTGGACATCCAAAAAGTCTATGTATTGAAGAAACAGCCTCCTTTATTTCTCAAATATGGTAATACACATTCTAAACCAGAATTTGTACCTGAACTGCAGTAATATCATTTCAGAGAGATGCGTAATCAAAGCATGAAGGGGAAATGGCTCTCTCTGCTTCAGGTACAACGAGGAAGTTACAGAACTGACAAATTGTGAACATCAAAAATAGAGAAACCTGCTTGTTGTATAGTCTGTGTGATAAGAGCTCAAATCAGTAAATTTTGGTATATTCTGTAATTAATCTTTGGATATTCCTCCTATGATAAATACTTATCTGATAAGAATACTTTAATGCATATACTTTTTTAAAACATCAGTTGGAAACAACCAATTCAAAACAACCAATGGAGACATTGGTTATGTTATTGCAAAAACATCTGCTTCATTGCTCAATGAGTCTAGCACAAAAGTTTAAACAGATCTGCAATAGTCTTTAAAGTAGCCATGAAAGCCTGTGTGATGTACCGGTCTTCCCCCTTCAAAAAAAAATGGGAGAGGTAAAGGAAGTTTTATTTGAAAAGCTTAGAAATCCAGGTTTGTTTACCCGAGACTCTAGAGAACTAGCACAGCTACACTGCAATTTTCAGCAAGTTCAGCTCTGGCCATAAATTACAGAGGATACAGCCCAGCTGGCACGACTCATTTCTTCTGCAACTGTGCTTTAACATCTAAAAGGCCCTGCTCACCAGCCTGTTTCCAGGAATATCATCTTTTTTGCACATCTGCCTAACGACCACAAGTAGAATTCCAGGATTTTGTTTTTTGCTCAGGTCCTGCCTCCCAAGACCAGATGTGCCCAGCTGTGACACAGGCATGCGAGTACAAGCATCCCCAGTTTACGTGTCAGCCTTGTTGACGAGGCACTTTCCTCCAGACTCTTTGGTCCTCTGGTCCAGTCTTAGGCCACAGAACTTCACTGCTAGAGAATAATACTCATCTGGGCAAGCAAAAGGAGAAAATTACAATAAAGACCGGCTAGAAAAGGATTTAATTCTGGATGAGATGGGGATTTACAGAAAATGAGTGAGGAAAGAACTACTGGTAGGGTTCGCTCATCTTCTGTTAAGAAAAGATACGGTCTTTTTTATTTAATAAATAGAAATACATTGCAAAGATTAGAGGCAAAATACAGAGTGATATCTCAAAAAGTTAAATATATTTACAGGTTTTTGATAGTTTAAATTAACATGATGCCATCATTCCTTTATAATGGAACTTTTATACTCACTTTGAACATTCTTCTTTTCATTTTCAACTTAATCAAACAAAAATTGTCAAAATCTATTACCAAGAAAAGCTGATTTTCAAAACCTGAAATTTCAAGATTCACCTTTTAAAATATGCCTACATAAACAAAAAAAATCTAAATCATTAATTATCTTGAAAGAGTTCTATGATTCAGCTGATTGTAAAATTACTTTAGTAAACAATTCACAGCTATTTGATAAATATAGGGACTACTACACTATTTAAATGCTAGTCATAAATTGACAAGACGTTCTTCCATAAAAGTGTCTAAAAAGCTTGTATTTCAGAGATCTGGTTTTTAAGTTTTTGTGTTAACCATAATGAAATCTGTGAGCATGTGCGAACACAACATGTATTTTTTAAAGAAAAGGATTTTCCTGACAAGGAAACTGGACCTGGCTACAAAAGCCATGGCTGACTTCCTGCTTTCATTAGACCTAAATAATAAGTCAAGGCAAATAAAAAAAAAGTGCACACTTCTGCTTCTCCAGGAAAACATTAGTACAACCCATCTAACATCCAATTAAAGAGTTCAAGTATCAAGGTTAAGGTAATCTGATATCTTATAAATCCTTGTCTGGATCTTCTGTCCATATTCCACTTTGAAATAACATTATCCTTGCTTGCTTACTGTATTTTGTCTATATTGTTAATGGTCAAAAATAACTTGAGTAACTTCGAACTATTTCTACTAGCACATGCAATTAAGACCTAATAGGATGTTGTAACACAGGCAAACAAGGTCATATCAAGGCTGTATCATAGAATACAGACTTACATGGCCCTGAAAGAAAAAAATTGTCAAAACCTCAGAATTTCAACATCTATTAAAACCATAAATCTTGAAATTCTGGGATGAGATAAGAAGTGAATGGAAAATAACAAAAAGGCAACATAACTCATACAAAACCATCTGAATTTCCTTTTTTCATCCTCAAAGCTCAACATCAACACAGAAGACAGAAAGGCAAACTAGAGAGAAGTATGGAAACTTAGCCAATTATAAAAATTAATTACATTTCACCTTAAATATACACAGAATTGACTGAAATGGCTAGTGTTGTTTTCAAGATTTTATGTAGGATGGGCAAAGTACCAAAAACTAGAGAAACAAGAAACAATGCTTTCATTTAAAGAAGGAAACAAAAAAGGAACCAGTTCAGCCAGCTGAATTTCAATTCCTAAAAAAAAAAATGGGAAAAAAATTTGGCAAAGCAGTTTGTAACTGCCTAGACAATAATATGCAATGGGGTGAAAGGCAAAATTCAGTTTGACATGCATGTTGAGGAGAGATCCTGAAACCTTCCTAGCCTGCCTTCCCCAACAGATAATAGGTTTGAACAAGGGAAGGCACATGCTGCTGGTCGTCTTTAAAACAGTCAGATAAACTTCTCAGACACAGCCTAGATATAGTAATTGTTTCTTCCCTGGGGCATCTCAACAGACCTAACAGCTCTCTTCAGCACCTTCCCTACCTTCCCTATTCTGTGGTTCTGTGGAAACACATTTTAATTTAGCTATCCCACACATAAGGACAAAGAAAATAATCAACATGCACACCTTGGAAAGTCATTTGGAAAGCACTGTCTCCAGAAAGAACACTGGGAACTGCAGTTCAGCCTCCACTGTGTATTTGTTCCTGTGGTTCAGCTGCCTAGAAGGCTAATTTGAGCTAAAATATATAAAAGTAGAAATATCAGGTAAAACAAACAACCCCCTTTCCTGCATACACTATGGCAATCTGATTGTTTAAGAATATGATGACTTTCCCAGAGTCAGAATTTACTTGAAAATACTGGAAGGATTTTTAAGGCTCCTGTTGATTTGGTAAAGAAAAGAAGCCTCTCAGTACACACTCTAAAAACCTCACTATAGGCAAATTAATGGAAGTTGAGAGATGACTTGGTATTTTCGAATATACACATATATATATATATAGATACACACCTTTAAGACTCATTAAGATGTCTAAGAAGAAAAAAATGATTGGGCAAAAAAATTAAGGTTTTTTTCAGATTCATAAATTAACTCACAGAAAACCGCGAAGAATAGAAAATGACATTACACAAATGTGTCTTGCAGAAGTATCACTTCCTAGCAGCAAGAAAATTACTCTCTGAAAACTCTTACTACAGGAAATGGACATCACTGCTTCAATTTTTAAGTAATTTTAGATACCTTTCAGAAACATAACTTATATCCAGCTTCTGGGAGAGAAACAAAACTCTCTGACCTACATACACAAGATCGAATCAGATTATCACAATTCTCTAACCTGGCCTAGAAGTCTGAACACTTCTTTATCTCAGCTTCTATGAGATGCTTCCTAGTCTGTGCATTTTGCAACAGAAGGGACTGAATACAAAAGTGACCTGATGCAAAGACAGGAAGAAAGAATACTCTTTCAGGTACCTCAAAGGCAACAGCCATATAAAAATAACTCCTTAAATTCCACAAAGTAAGAAAGGAGCTTTAAAACTTCGCAGGTGGAAAACTCAAAGAGCCATAGGGAAAGGAAAGAAGAAAGGAGAAAAATCAACATATCAGAAGGAAGATGACTGCTATCCACCAGGGAAGAAACGGTGAGTTGCCTCTTGAAAAGGCTCTGGGCTTGAAATACGTGCAAAGAGAAATAAAGCTCATCTGCTCCCATAGCCTGGGCTGCCTCACATATTTCAAGTTAATAGTATCTCAGGCTTTCTGCTGTCCCTCCATAGGCTCAGACTTGCCTGACAAAGCAGTTCCAAAGTCACTTTGTTTTCAGGGACATTACAAAAAGCAAGCATACATTTTACTGTTATTGCTGTACTGATTAATCCATGTCTACACCTACCCTGTATATTACATACAATCTCTGTTTACATTTTATTACTGCATGACTTGTTCCAAAGGAATCTTTCTCTTCCCTACAGTAACAACCAGGAAAAAAAACTTCCAATAATAGATTATGTTTCCAAGTGTGGTAATTGTCATAACAATTTAACCTCCAGTCCATCCTAACAACCACTGCTAGAACAAATTCTCCCTTTGGCCAGCAATCAATCAAGTCGTACTCCAAAATGCTGTCAAGGCTGCTACTGGATGCTCAGCAGAAGACTTCAGCAATGTAACTAATTCATGCTACCTGTCTGCTAAAGTAAATTTAATATTGCCAGTTCAGGCAGGATCTTTTCTGTGATAGCAAAATAGTATATTTGACATGTTTATAACTTACAACTCCAAGACTTAAGGTCTCAATATTTCTGTCACAAGATTGTTCCAAATAAATAGTAATAATGAAATTTTGTATGTCAGAGTAAATTATAAAGTGGTTGGAAAACAGAACCTAAGTTAGACATAATTAGTTTTTTAAAATTAAGACATCAATGTAGAAAGGATTCTTAAAAATTTAATAATGAGAAAGATTTATTATGTTCCAACACACACAGGATTCTGGAGGAGCCAAGACAATATATTTACTCAGAACAGGAGAACCTTAAGACATTTTTGCTGTTTTGGAAGACACGTCAGAATAAGTTAAGTTAAAAGAGATGCAGAATACACTCATACTCTATATGCTCAAATCAGTATATTAGATAAATAAATATGTTAAACATTTCCTAGGACTTTCACATCATTATGAATTGATGAATAGTTGACTGAATAGTATGTCCAGGCACCCATGGAACAGAGGGTGATATGGAAAGGTGCCCTTCAAAAAACAGTCCTAGAACAGCTCAGTCCTGAAGTCCCATTTCTGCCTGAATGAAATTTTGAGTTCCTGGGACAGAAAGATAAAACCTTGTTCTATATGATATGGAAAAAACAGAACATGGAAGAATTGAGATATCGGAAGAAATATACATGTATCAGGGATATGCAAGGAAGAAGTAACTATAATATAGCACTCATTACAGACCTGAATAATGAAGAGCAGGAAAACATCATCAGCAAAGCACACAAGAAAAGGGCAGGCTGACTATGGTAAAGCTCTTCTGGAGCTGAGCCATCTAACAAACACGGGAAACATTCTGAGAGATAAAATGCTCCACAAAGTGTACTGAGACAAAGTGTTTGTTTAGGAGATGGGAGATTTTTTTTTTCAGCATTGTAAGGTAGGTTTGGCTCCTCTTTGCTATGTTGGGTACTTTATAGCTGCTTAAACATCTGGCCAGTTAATATTATGACCTTCTAAAACTGCTAAGATTATTGAAACATCTAAAAATCTGATTTTAAATGTTCATAATACTGGAATTAAACTTCATATGTCTTATAAACAGTACTTCCTATGCAGAAGAACAATACGGTATCACTAAAGCAAAAGCCTAAACGACTGTACAGCCCTCTATATTAAAACAGAAGCATTCTCTGTTTTGGAGAACTGCATTTAATGTAGATATTTAACATTAGTTCATATTTATTGAGCTCCAATTAAATGTTGTAAACATTTTTGTTTGTTTTTAAGCCAGAAATTAAATCTGAAATTCTTTCTTATTTATTACCCAAGGGACACATTAGGAGCAGTACCTCCTTACTGAGCTAGGCCGTACATGTATTAAAGTCCGTGTCAGCTGAACAAGCAAACCAGGAGTTGTCTGTTTTGGTCAATACTTAATTTCCACATGAAAGCTAAGAACATGTGCACCCACCTAGGAAAAACAACTCTAAACTTGGCAAAACGGAAAAGGTATAGGTTTATTTTTTACCAATACCAACAGTGCATCATTGTTTCTTAGTCAAACTACCTTAACCAGCCAGTAGAAAAATTCCTGGGAGATTAAATACTCAGTCCTCCAGAATCAGGTTTGAATTTTCTACTTAACATCAAATCATGTTGTGATGCTGTTACTCTGGGAAGCAAACTAACATTTTCTATCTTTTTTTCCATGCCCTGAATCCATGGGCAAAGAAACAGTACTAATAGGCTTGTATTTTAGTTGCGGGTACAAAACTGTTCAGTCAACCATTTATTGATTCATAAGGCTCTCAAAGTCCTAGGAAATGTTTAACATATTTATTTTCACAATTTTCATAAGCAAATCAGATATCAGAATAGGGCTTAATTACAAATTAAATTCCCCCTCCTCCCCCCATGATGAAGAGATACAGTACAGAGTTTTCACTGTAGGATAAAGTTGATGAAAGTGATTAAAATAGAACTTGCTGTACAGTTGCTCAGAACCACACTGTCACTTTCTGCAGTTTCAGCATTTCCAGAACTCGGAGGAAAGCATAAATAGACTACAACAATGAAACAGAGCTCCACCAGAGATCTGAGACAATGTGTGCAAACACAGGAACTTCCCTTTTTCAACTCCTGGTAGTCCCTGATTCACACAATATCCTATATCAAAAAGTTTAGATTATATAAGTTGGACATGGGAAAGTGGTAAATTTGTCTTTGACTGAAATTTGAGTTTATATTCTCAGAATTTAACTGGACAGTGACTGTGGTGAGGGTTGCATTTTCTATGCCAACACTTGGGGGAAGAATTCAGGCTGCATGAATGATTTTGAACACAAACAGCACCTGCACAAACTCCCACTAGGCTCCAAGCCTGCAACCTCTGGCACTGTGGCATAATGCTGCTGGTGGCACCCCGGGTACAGGGACACCTTTACTCACAAGTAGAAATTTCTTTACACTTAGCAGACTGTTAAGAGTCCAGAAATTCCAGTGAACAGCAACAATTATATCCACAGTCCAACTGTAATATTTTCCTCCCACTGCAACTCCAAGGAAAGGGAAAATCTACCATGTCTACATGATCACTCTGCAGATTTGAGGACAGAGCCCAGTTTTACCCTTACACCTCCACTCTCACTACTGATTTGACAGCTCCCTTCAACTCCGAAGCAATGCCTGCAACTGCTGCAAAGTTTTCAGAGGCTTATAACTGCACAAAGGCAAATCCTTCTTTCAAACACTTGTAGCCTTGACAAATCTGAGTGGTAGCCATGGGGAAAAAGAAAATACCTCTTGTGTAGTTCAAGTGCTCCTGTCAAATATCAAAAGATCTGCTGCAAAAAAATGGATAGACTCTCTTAAAGAAAAGGTCGTAACAACTCTTTCCAAGGAAAAGTCAGGGCATATCTATGCAGCTTTTGCACATGGTAATGTCTCAGTAATACAAACCAATACTAGTTTAGAAAGATATATGGGTAGGGTATAGCTATAAAACTCTCAAATGAAGTCATAGTAATGACAAGACAAAAACACTCCTATTGCTACAGTTATAGCTGTCGATAAAATGAAGAATAGTTTGTAGTGTGGAAATTTTAGACTGACAGAAATATTTCTGAGCAGTAGCGTTATGAAACAGAAAAAAAGAAAAGCTCTAGAAGGTGCAAAAATACTGAAACTCATCTTGATGCAGGGTGATTTCCACAATCTCTTTGATCTATAAACCAACAAACCGAAACTATTGACCCATGTACTTCTTCCTCCCAAATCAAACCATATTCTTATGGTGTTTTATCCAGCTCTGATTTAGTGCCTCAAACATTAGACTAGTCACCCATAAGTACATTTACTTTGTGGCATTTCATTCTTTTCCTTCGGTTGTTCAATACAGAGAGGTTATAGACATCTGTCTGCAGAACTAAAGACAGAGAGGAGGGGGTTTAAGCTACAATATCTGGAGCTTTTACAATGACTGAACAAACTGTTTATATATTTTTGCCTTAGTTTCCACTTGAAGCAGAATGGTATAACTCAGTCCAATCCTTCTGTGTGGAAGGCAATTATTTATCAGCTTCCTTTTGGCAAAGAATTCTTTCACCTCTTATTTTAAAGCACTGAGGGTACCAAGGTGTTTCCTGCTAAGCCATTTATCACAGCAGGCTTATAATTTATTTTAACAAGAAACACAAGATAAAAAGGATATCACAGAAGCGCAATGCCCCACAGTAAAGGGAACGTAATTCTAATAGCCACCAAGACAGGTTTCTAATGCTGAACATTCTCCTGCCAAAGCAAGCACTGTTAATGCATGTTTAGTCACAGCATTGTACAGACTGCTGATGTATTCAGGGATTACTGCCCTGTGCTCATTCCCCCCAGTTAGAGTGTCCACAGTATTGTGAACAATTGACATATAACACCAGAGGTTACCACCAGCTGTATATGCACACAAAGCCATACATATGGACACATGTACAAACACTCCACACCATGCTACTAAAACACCGGGTTTCTTCTGTCAGGTCTCACCTTCTCAGAGCTGTGCACATGCTACTGCAAAAACTAGTCTGAACAAATGAATGCTTTTACCTTCATTTCTAGATTAAGATTCTTCATTGTGAGGAACAATTAGCACCAGCTGATGGAGCTATTACTTTGGTTGAGCTTTGAAACCAGCACAAAGTTCACAGTAAGTTTGAAGTCACTACAGACTTGAGGTTTTTCTGCCAACACAAGAGAGATGTTACTACTTCCTCCAGGAAACATGTAAGTAAATTCCAGAATTCATTAAATGTTTGTGCTCTGCCTATTCCCTGGGCTGCATGATGAAAGATCCTGGACAAGTGAGCATAACTGAAGTTAAACATTTCCAGCATTCAAGAATAAAATTTTGGCCTTTATCATCCGAAAGAAATCCAAATTTTTTTTTAAAACTTCACCTTTTCCTTTAAGATTTAAAAGAAGAAACTTACACACAGGCAGATTTTGAACTTCTTTCCTCTTAAATTTATCTTTATTATTTGTAAACTTTTGCATCCTCTCAGCACAAGGAATTAATCAGTTCTCCTCTGAGCTTTTCCATTTTCCAAGCCAAACATCTGCACTTGCCTTCCCCCATCTGCTGTTCTTGTTGTTGAGTTAGTTTACCACCTCAATCGCAGCAACTTCCTTTTCAGTTTCACTAGACAATAGATTGGTGCTCTCCTGAATGAGGTTGCCTTCTGTCTTTTCTATCTTTTCTATCACTCCATCTTTCCCCTTCACTAACCCTAGGTGATAAGAAGAAACACCATTAGCAAAAGCTCATCTCTTTTGCTTTAAAAGAGAAATTTTGTTTTATTCTCAGTAACTCTCCATGCTAGTTTTTCCAAGATATGAAAAAATAATACGACAAATGCAAAGACAAGCCAAGAGCAAGGCCTCATATATATATTTATGTATAAGTATAAACACTTGTTTTAAAGCAGACTAGGAAGGAGGCCATTTAAAAGCGACACACATTCCCACAAACCACTGTAACTATTGTTAAACATTTACTTGGTTTTGCCTGTGTGCAGTGTTACCCAATAGGCCATTTCCATTGTTTTTAATAAAGTAAGTATGATGAGATGCTACAGTAGCCAAAGTTGTCAAATCATGACACATTTTAGTCATATATGTATTGTCCAGGTTATACAAACCTGTAAACGTAAGAATCTTAAATGAAAAATAAAACAAATCTGTAGTACATGAATCTGACAGGCTGAAGAGCCTGAGGGCAGTAAACAAAACCTACAGCTTATTTCTGTAAGTTTCACTGTTTTGGGAGTTGCTAGGAGCCAAGAATGGATCAGCAGATCAGACAGGAACAGAACTTTCCCAACTGCAGACTCAGCAGCTTCAAAACCAAAACACTCCACCATTTTATCATACTGATCTACGTTAACATGAAAGACCTAAAAGGATTTTCTTAAACTACAGTAAAAAAAAAAATTAAGTAATTCCTGGTTTCCTTGCAACTAACGTACATGAGCAAACTCTGAAGTGTATTTCTTGGGAGTTTTTTGTTATTATCAGAATGGTGTGTGAGCAACTAGAACTATAAATCTCATGCCAACAGTTAATTCCATATTGACTTGACTCAATGATGTTAAACCATTTCTACACAGACTTTCAGTTCTGCTTTGTGTAGGATCCTCTTTTGCCATTACCAGCACATCGGTGTCTTACAGCAGTATGCAAAGTATCATGAAATTTAGTTAACAGGAGTCCATATTCCTCTCTAACCCTTCTTCCAGTAAGAGGAATACTACTATACGTAATATTTTCTTCTCATATAACTTCTGATTTATTTTTTAAATTAGAAGCAGCAAGCTCAATGTGTTCTTTCTACACTTACAGGGGGAAAAGAACAGTTGGGAATGTCCTTGAACATACTTGTTTCCCCATGGGCATTTAATTAACAATCTAGAAACATTCACCTGCAAAATGAATAACACTATGCTTCCAAAGTGCCCGCTATGCTTTCAGTCACAGTCCTAGGGTTTGAGTCTTTTGCCATCTAAGGACTCCTTTTACAATGCTAAGCCTTGGGCTTCTTTTAAGTATTGGAAACAATTGGTGATCTGACAAAATCCAGGACTATTCTACAAATAGAAAAGACAAAAAATTACAAAGTTTGGTTGTTAAAACCAGAGATGTGACACTGTTTAGGTCACTGTGAGGTGACAGCCTCCCTGAATAAACAACAAACACACCAACACTAAACTCTTTCCTATCAGTGTCTCTAGATATCTATCACCCACTGTTTCTAAATTGCTAAAACTAACTTCTTACTTTACCGATTTGTCCAAGAATTGTAAAATGTTATTTGAGTAACATATTCACCTCTGCAGATAAATACTGGTCCAGACTTTTTGAGGTTGAGAGGGGAACAGAAGCCAAATCCCCTAGCAATTCCTGAAAATATAATTTTTACATTTTTCACTTCGCCTTTCCTCTTTTTATTTATAATCCTATGCATGTGAGGACTTAAAACATTGGGGGAAATGGTTCTCCTGAACAGCCACAGCTATCCCAGCCACTCCAGGGTTTGCTTTTTGTTGCCCACTTCTCATTTCATGTATGTTAAGCAGAGGACTGAGAAAAAGCATGCGGCCACTAACAACCCTCCTTGGGACACCTTCAGCAAGCTGCAGCCTGTGAAACAGGTGCTTCACTCTCAGTCTCCTCATTTACATCTTTGACACTGTGCTGCATTCTTTCTACTTGCAAGTGCAATCCTCTCCCAACAGCATGGCTTACTGTGGTTTTGAGGGAGGGAAACTCCTATTTTTGGGACAAAGGCACAGTCATCCCCTTGGTTAGTGCTAACAACAACAGCATCCAGTACCAGAGGCCCTGAAAATAGGGTAAGGTGGAAGTCTCACAGCCCCCTTGCCTTGCTAAGGCACTCCTTGCCTGGCTCCAGTAACCTGCCACTCAGACAAAGCCTGATTTGGGCAGCACATTTTAACACCCTCCCAAAAACCTCTCCCAGTTTCTGTGCAGTCCTCTGAACCAGTATAAGCTGCTGGGAGCTATACTAGCCTACAGAAACAGAGTTTCAAAGGTTAGCTGTGCCTTATTTAAGAAAAATAACAAAAAAAGAAGTCATCTCATTTTGCTTGCAAACTACCACCCAACAAGGACATTGAAAGCTTTTTATTCTTTCATATAAGGAGGAAACAGAAAAATACTGTTCTCTTTATCAGGAATTAGAATTTTCTAATATGAACAGACAGCTCTATAGTAATTTCCTTGTCCTCGGAATAGTAAACACATAGAGCACAGTCTGTAAAATGGCAATTTGCTTCCCCTTACATGCAAATCTTGCAGTTGTCAGTCTGAAATGTCATCTGCTATCCAATCACACTTTTTGAAGCTCTCTGCTACCAGCTTCCCATTTTACTAACCAGCTTAGTATCAGCAAATATTTTAGGAGGTTAAGAGACTGTCAATTAAGATAACAAAACAAGAACTCTCAGAATTGCCTCACTAGCTTTTTTACCCCTATGGAGAAAGGGAAGAGATGCATTCTTTCTTCCACAAAAGTGACTAAACAGCAGCAAAATTTATGTAAAGGGGAGAGCATGGTTCAACATTTTCATATGCAATACAGAAGACTACAATAATATAATAATGAAACTCCCTTTCAAATTTAGATCTGAAAGCATAGGTTCATCCTTCAGTCTCACTAAGTCTCAGGATATGCAAACATAATGCTGGTAAACCAAAGAAGCCCTAAATTGTTTTATCAGCCCTAAGGCACAGATATAAAAGGTCCTTTTCAGGACTTCCTGCAGCTTACAAAAGGGAAGCAGCCAGAGAACCCCTTTCTTAAAGCAAGTCTTCAGAAATCTCTGCAGCACTGAACAAGATTCCCTCCTTCACACAGCTACCTTTAATTACCCTAATTTTAAAATATGCCAATTAACAGCTAAAAACTGAGCATAAAAGGAATGAGGCTGGTAGCTCTCCCATTCCTATCCAAAAGGAAGAAAGTTTTCTTTAGAGTAAAAGTTACTTTTGCTTGTTATCTAGCTGATAACTAACAAAAAAAAAAAAAAAAAGAAATCAACAATACTATTACCATCCCACTCCTCCATTTGCAGCTGTTGAATTCCATACTTTGTTTTTTAAGCTTCTGAGGAAGGCTTTTCTCAGTCACTTTTCTGAGTTAAGATTTTAAACAAACAATTAAGGAGACTTGTATGTGAGGGAATTTAAAGTACCTTTTGCTAGTAATTCCTCCATAAGAGCACATGTTATTTCCTCATCACTTTGCTCCAAAGAGCAAGGAATTTTAATACGATAATGTGAAAGCTCATAAAACCATCACTGAGGGTGCAAAGATTTAAGAAGGGAATGTCTAATATTAGTTAAGCAACACCAAGAAGGTATCATAAATAAAGGTGCTTTTTCAAAAGCTGATTGGCAACTTAAGTATTACTAACTAGTGCCTTTATCCATACTTAAATATAACACAAGCAAAACAAATTATTCAGGGAGGAGGAAAAAAGCTGAACTTGGGTTTTAAGAGCTTTCTGGTAGTCAGCCTCTCTTGCCTTTAATCTTCCCTCTCATTCACCTCCATTCTCATTCTCCTCTGTATCTTTGCCTCTTCTTCTGAAGGCAGTACCTCCTACAGTCAATATTCCTGTGTTTGGTGCTTGTCCAAATCATTGTTACTTAATAACAACCACAAGCTCCTGCTTCACAAACTAGCCTTTCACAACCTTCTGCTTCTGTATGCATCCCATGTGAACCACAACAAAAGTCATATGTGTTTTCCATAAAATTTTCTACCTTTTTTTTGAGAGAGAGAGAGGAAGTAGGTTAATGAGTTCTGATGTATTCAGTTATGCCAGATACTTACTCAGCTGGAACCTTCACTGCAGATTATCAGATCTCTCATTCAGTTGTGGTCTGGAGTTATTTTACATAGGGCATCACAATAGTTTAAGTCCTTAACTTAAACATTCCAAGAAAATTCCAGATCTATTTAAACTGATTAACATTAAAAAAAAAAAAGAGAAGCCATAGCTCACTAAAACATAGTCAGAAATAGCAACTTGATATTTACAAAAATAATGAAAGACAGAACTGCAAGTGTAAACATTTTACTGAGCAGAAATAAAAACAGCTTTGAAAGAATAACTGCCTTTAGTACAAGCTGAAGTCTATACATTATAAAATGTGAAAACAACTTTCAGCTCTAGTTAAGATGTAAGAAAGTTCTCAAATATCATATATAGTCACCCAGAAAAATACAAACAACAGATCTAGACAACTCACACAGGCATAATTTTCTCAGGAGAAAATGAGGAAAAATCAAAAAAACACCACCAAACAAAACCCCAAAAACTTAAATTCATTCCCCCCATCTAAAGTACTACATCTGTTCCAAAGAGGTTAACCGTGTTTGCTTGAGTTTATTTAGGTATTAAATGCAAGATAAAAGATCTCTAAGTGAAATGTAAAAGATTGTATCTTATTTTTGGGAAATAAACAGATTCCAGAGGTGTGTTCCTGCCCAGCCAATCCCGAGGCTGTTGTGCAGCTCTGCCACCTCTCTGAGCCCAATCAGAGCCATGAAGCGAAACTTGTTTTGCAGTTTGTGTCGGCGGCGCTGATGATGAATGGCTGCTTCAGGGGAAGAGATCAAGCTGTGTGGTAAATCTTCCTATTTGTTCCATCTGCTTTTCTATTTTAAACAGCTACAGTGATCAGCCTGGCACCCTACATTAAGTACCTGTTAATTTCATAAGAGAAAACATTTCTATAAGTGAAAACAGGACATAGGGAGAACAAACCTTTCTCAAACTGAACACTGCAACTTATGCAAACAGCTGCAGAAATTTACAATTATTTTGTATCTGTTTTCCAGAAAAGATATGGCATAACCACGTCTCAATTGTACAGCTTTTACAAGGTCTAGTTTGCAGCCATAGCTGGTTTCAAGATGATGGTGTTCTCCACCTTTCTTCCTCCTGCCTAGCTCCACTTTGCAATACAACTTGTAAGATGGCAAGAGAAGTAACATGCAAGAAGAGTATGTTTTTCAGAATATGCAATTCAAATATACAAAAGCCTAGCCCATAAGCCTTACTTATCTTGTAACTGTGCTAAGGTTGTGCTAACATAAGGTATGCCAATCCAGCCTGGCTCCAAAGGTCACCATTTTAAAGGAATGCTTTCAATAAAGCCCATTACTGATTTTAAGCTAAAAAGACTGGTAAACATACTGAGACAAGTAATGGTTTGGGGTGTTTTCTTCCTTTGGTTATAAACACCATTCTTGGCTGGTCAGATTCCAGTGTGGCCAAATGCTGCTTTCCCCTATATTTTTACCATGTTGTTCTTTGTCTCCTGACATACTGTACAGCACTTCTCAAAGCTAGCTACATTTCAAATGCCAGCAAAAGAAAGCTTCGCATCCTGAGAAGAATATCTACCCTAGCCCTAAACTGAAATGTTTTAAGATTCTAAGGAAAGAAAATGCAAGCACATGTAGGTGCAAAGACCATAACGTGGTTCTTTTCCTATTACTCTGTTTCTCTCCTCTGCCTCAAATTCAGTTTCTTTGGAAGTTTGAATATGTTTAGCCACTTCTGAATTAAAGTAAATGAAAAGTGATGCGAAATGGCAATAAAATGAAATTACAAATCGCAGCACTGTAGATTGCCTTTTCAAAGTCTTAAAAGAAATTACAACATCTCCTAGATAATTTCTACTATATTCTATCTATGGATAATTTTCTCCACATTAATATGTTATGCTATAGAAGTTTTCTAAAGTGCAGTAGTATATAAAAGTTAGCTGAAAGTATTTCAACTTCAACTAAATATACTTCTATAATTTCAACCTATCAGCTTTTCACATAACTCAAAATTATTGTGAAGTTCCATGAGCATTATTTACATTTTACAGATAAGCAAACTGAAATGGGGCTGTAACTCATTCAAGATCACACAGCAAATCAGAGAGTGGCAAGGCCAGGAAGAGAACTCATCTCCCAGGCCATTCCTAGAACTGTTAAGCCCATTTCAATATTGCTGAAGCAGGAGAAGGTACATTTTGGGGAGAAATGCCAAAGGAAGATTTCTTAGAAAGAACACTCATGTGCCAAGTCCTTGAGAGATCAAAGTCTCGATTATATTTCTGTCCCCTCCTTGCAATATGACAACTTGTTGAAAGTATGTTTCAACAGCAGGACACATGAATGTGAATGTGACACCAAGTTGGCAAAGGCTTCAGAAGTTAAGATTTGATCTTAAAGGCTAACTAAAGTATCTTTCGATTAGCAGAATTTAAAGCTGACAAGTTTATCAATCCACTATAAAACTTTGCAAATACAATGACCGAACAACAAAATAACCACAATCCCAGAGTTAATCTCTTAGGA
Source organism: Melanocharis versteri (assembly GCA_013397845.1). Taxonomy (NCBI): domain Eukaryota; kingdom Metazoa; phylum Chordata; class Aves; order Passeriformes; family Melanocharitidae; genus Melanocharis; species Melanocharis versteri. The sequence goes on from VZTG01009485.1 coordinate 301,239, forward strand.
AGAAATCAAAATTACTATATTAGAGAACTGTCTGTACAGTTTCTATTATTTCATAAGTTTCATTTAAATATTAAAATCTTCTATAAAATAAGTTTTAAGGCTGTTGGAGAAACTCAGCCCCTTTAAAGAGAATTTCAGGACAGGGATTGTAATTTTCTGTATTCAGACAGACCTAAAGTAGACATTTTGAATATTATTCTAATAGTAACATAATACACAGTTAAGTCATGCTACCAAGGTGTTTTCTTTTGGTTCACCAGTAAGGACTGGAAAAAATGTGCAAAAAGCCTCTGCACAACCAGCACAAAAAAAACATGTCAAAGTAACAAAACAAAACCCCAAACAAAACAGAAAGATTCTACTACACTTACCTGCTTTCAGCAGTATCTTAGATTTATGCAGATAATCCTAAATTTTCATACTCTGTCAAGGAGCTGCAACACAAAATTGTGACCTCCCCTAGGCTGACAGTTTTTCTTTCTTTTGAGACTTCAGACAGCTGAACGTCGTTTGCTTTATTTCCTCACCTCCCCACCCCCATGTCCTGCCTCAGCAGTACCTTCTTCTGTTACGCTACCGTGCGTCAGCGGGATGCGTCCCTGCAGCCCCGCATCCTGCATGACGCAAGAATGTGCAATCTGGAAGGGCTGTTATTGATACAGTCCCAGCAAGGTATGTACCTTATGGGCACACGAAGTTGGGCAGATCCTGTCTGTACAGTCAATATAGAAATCAATACCTTTATGTGGTAAGCACCAGTGGAAATGAACGGATCTTCAAAAACTAATTTTTGATTTCATGACACAACATGAAAGTTGGCATCATGTGACACTGTAGGAAAATAGTAAGATGATGGCAAAGTAGGAAGCAAGAGCAATGAGACGACCATGACAGAACAGGGAAGGGAAAAGCTGAAAGGAGTTCAGTTTAGGATACACTAAGGTAGTCATCAAGTCATCAGACATGAATATGATCTATGCCCAGACAGCTGAGACAGAAAATGGAATCTGAAAATCAGAGACCAGAGATGGTCAACCTCAAAGGAAATTAACAGGGGAAACATTGATGAGTTTGATAGTGCAGAGTAAGTGTAAAAAAAAGCTACAACAATTATACCCTGCACATTTAATTAACATGAACATAGAGAATTTGCACAAAAACACTAGAGTCAAAAATCTTTATTAGCCTGGGACTAAAGACATTTATTGAATGGATTTTACCATTCATGTTGCTTTCATTTTCAAATTCTGCCAACCTAATACTTGCAAGTTCCACTCTTTCCTTACAGTCCTTGGCTGTAGAGTTTACTGAAGTCACTGGCTGCTAACTGCCAAGTATTCTTGTGCCTTAGCAGGATATATGCACTTCATTCCAATAACATGATTTTATTTGGCAGTTGGCACCAAACAGACATTAGGTTTATGATTCAGTACTTGGTTGTCTCAGCAATCTAATGCTGAATGAACTTTTATCTCCCTACCATTTGGCAATCAGACTATTAAAAGGTTAAAACTGGCAAAAAGGTTTCTAAAACTTTTTTTCTACAGAAATCTTCATATTCCATGGGGCACTTTTCAAGGACAAGAACACTAAACAATCAGCCAGAGGTTCATAAATTCTAAAGCAATATTTCTTGTGTTATTATTAGCTATGCTTTCTCCTAATGCCTTTCTCTACTGCCTCATATAAACACTCACACAAAGCTCTTACTGAAAAATACTGCTTAGCTTTGAAAATATTCTCAAAGCTTTATGTTCCCACAACCTTTATGGACTACAGAATTTTCCTTTCCCAGAGTATACCAGCGGAGGGGAGATAACACTGAACAAGCATCAGAGAAGTCTTCCGAACTTCACAAGCTGATGTGTTGCTCACCCTCACCAACCTGTACTTCTCTCTTTCTCACTCCAGAAACAGTAACTAGACTTCATCTCTTGTTTCAGCTCTGTCTTCGGAGAAGCCAGCAAGCAGCACCCATGACAACCCGTGTTCAGCTCTGAGCAGGGCTCCCAGCACTGCTGCACAAGGCTCTGCCTGCCTCCAAACTCACCTGAAGCAGTGAGCCCAAAAGCCTCTGTCCTCCAAGAGGCTGATAGCTTGAGCCAGAGGTGCAACCTGCTACTGTCATCTGCTGAAAACCACACCTCAAATTCTTCTACTCCAAGAGGGAAGAAAAGAAATCACTAGGAGAAATGCAATTATTTGAGCTTGGACTGTGTCCTCCTTCCATGAAAGCCCGATGCCAGAGTTCAGCACCTGTTTTCCCCCTTCAGCTTATACAGTGGTTCTTCTAAAAGGTAAAACTCACAAACCAGCACTTGGACAATGTAAACTGTAGGAGCTCAATGCTATTCCTGAACTCTGGTCCAGGTACAGATCTAACTACACCCACTAAAGCCTCTACAAATCACCCCTTTCCCAACCAACTGGGTCTAATAATGCATAAGGGGTTCACAAGAAGCAAGTCTCTGTGGGATAGATTAAATTAATAAATGTCCACCATTTAGGCCGAGGACATTCCCAGATTTCCAGTAGGGAGAAATCAAGCAGACCATTAAACAAGCACAGCCTTACCAAGCTCCATTTTGCACAAACTGCTACTTTCCCTGGTTCCACACCCAAAGTATAATGATCTACAATAAAGGGCTGACTCCATCTTTTCAAGGACATCAATAACTTAATCTTAAAAGGAAAACTATGGGGGTTTTGTTTTCCTTTGGTTTTGTTGCTTGTTTCTCCATTTGATATTTTGAAGATTAAGTCTTCACAGAAGAGGGAAGGAATCGCCAAAAAGAAAGTCTGCTAACCTGACAATGGGCCAGCCTTTGGTTTTCTGCTAGCTATTCCAGAAACAACAATGAACCAAACAAAAAACCCCGAGACTATTTCGAAGTTCCATATTTGTAACTCTAGGCTTCTGATGTTCATAAAAGCTTTTACAACGAGGAGGCCACTAAACAGTCACCCCAGGTATCGTATAACTAATTCTTCTCACTTGGGGAAGGTAGAGGGAAAGCTATTAGCCCAGTCTTGTGGGAAAACAGGGAAAGAAGTGGCCATCATCAGCCACCTTCTTTAATCTACTGCCAATAGATTAAACCAATAATTGTCTACAGCACCACTTGATGTTTGGCATTTGCTACATTTCCTTCCTTTCAAAAATCCTTTAAGAAAAAGTTTTGAAGATGCTGGAATATATGTTTTAGCATGCAGGCATGCTTTAACACAGAAGGAAAAGTAAACATTAATAAGAGCTGTTATCATAATAAGTTCACACAAACTGCAAACAAACAATTTACCACCATCTTGTGAGCTAAATCTTGTCACTTCAGCCACAGCAACTGACAGCACGCTCCCCACTTGATGCATTGTACATAACAAATCTGACAAGCCATTTTTTATATCTGAGCTGATCCAAAGTTAATGGTAATTTAATTCACGTGCAATCATGGGAAGTTACCCTAAAATCAGAAGGTCCGAGTGTGAAGGGAAGTGTTAGAGCATACCCTGTGAGTTCAATCACAGAGAAACACTCAGGTGCTCTTCAGGTTGCAGATTTTCATGGTACTCTTCATGAAACCTCTGGCATTTCACAATGCCCATGGCCATCCACTATGAGCAAGATTCAAATGCACACATATCTATGCCTGAAAAAAGGTCTATTAAACAGAGTTGAAGCACAGTGTCACTAAAAACACATCTATTTCATCTCCTATTGTTCGATATAATTAGGGGATGGGGAAACAAAAAGGCCTCTGCATATTTAATATATGCTATTATGTCATCTAGTTGCATGTTTGCTTGAGGCTTACTTCATTTGGCCTGAATATAAACTTGGAAGAACTTCAGGTTCTTTTAATGCTAATGATCTAGTTCCTGCATAGTACAGTCAAGAGAAAAAGCTTGACATGGGAAAATTTAAATAGCAACAAGAATACACAGTTCTCTTCAAGAAGAATTTCAGCTTCACCCTCTATTAAACTCAACCCAGTGTACAATACTTGTTGACACTGTTTCGCTCATCCTCCGGACTGTCCTGCTGGTTCTGTAACCCTGTTTCAGCCACTTAGTGGCAGTAGCGCAGGTTACTCACATCTCATTGCACTTGGATTTTGAAAGCAAGTTGCAAATCCACTAGAGACCAATTTCCTTTCTGGGTGCCAAACTGTTCTATGAAGTCAGATACAAACACCCATTGGTATTTTAAAGAACTGTTCTTCTTTTTCCTTAATGGAAACTTCTAGATGCAAACATTTTTCTCCAAAACTAAAAATAAATAGAAAACTCACAAAAATACCAAGAGACACCCAGTTTTGGTTCAAGCCTCCACCAAGAGCTTCTAGCATCAGTTCAGTTATAAAGGAAGAATGAACCTACAGTGCCCTCAAGTGTGAGGGGATATTAATTAGAAGCCTGGAGATCTAGGAAGAGAGAGAAAAGTTCTCAAGCCTTCAGGAGGGACCCTCACTGAAGAAAAAGATGCTTACCAGCACATGGGGATAACTGCCCTTATGCATTAGGACAGACTGTGTACTATAAATGTGTGCAAGAAACAAATGACAAAACATCTCCACTTTAAACTGCCTTTTCAAATGCTTGTGAGCTGGAAGTTTCATGTGCATTCTCACCACAGGAACATAACAAAGGCAGTTTAGTTATCTAGTGTAGAAGCCTCTAAATGCCTCTAAAAGGAAGCACCACCTTAGTGGAAGGTCAAATTTACAAATACAACAAACACCGTACAGACAAGTCCAACCATGTTGAAGACAACAACATTTCTTCAAGTGTCTGAATCTCTTAGCAAAGATCACACTTCACTCTATTACCCAGGAACACAAAAGTTATCTTTACTACAGTTATACAGAAATTGAGGAGGTTAATGCACCTTAACTAGCATTCACAGAACCTGTAGGTCAAGTTGGAAGTCACCAAAATTAGCCAACAGGAAGCACCAAAGACAGGAGTGCCTTATCAGTCTCATCTCTCACTGTGCTAGAGCTTTCTGCCCACCACAAAAAGGCAGCTGCATCTATTCACAACCACAACCTCAAGCCAAGAGACTGGTGCTCTCACCTCAGCAGTGAGATCACTTAAACAAGATAGAGGCCGAGTCCAAGTCATTAATGGGCCCAAGGTGATTTCACCTCCTCTCTAAACAAAGTTAAGCTGTTTAATGATGGCAACACAGCCAGCACTTCCAACTGCATTAGTGCTGCTTTACATGCGTAATTCTTAAGTTGCTCACAGGCCCAGAAATAAGAGCAAAAGCTAGTTCAATTCTCTCATCTTGGGAGCCCAGGCATGTAAAGGGCATGACTTTGAACCACCTCAGGGAGAAAAGGTGCTGAACCCAAAGTCCTCACTCTTTGGGAATGCTCTAACCACTAAGCTATTACTCAGGAGTAGGAGGGGCAACTCTGGTTTGTTTAGTGCAAAGCCCATCTGATAGGTCTTCAGTAAACATGCTCCAAGAACACCATGTTCTGCAAGCCCCGAGAGGAGATAGAAGGAAACATTTAATCTCTGGATGCAGAGTGAGCTTACTTGAGCACAGGCGTGGAACTACTTCCCACTGCTAAACCTGAAACACCCTTAAGCATGGCTGAACATCTGATGAGGTTCTGCCTAGATGCTCACTGACTTTAGCTATAGAGTTAGAAGGATCCTGAGTTTTGAAGCTTTGAGTTGGATCATAAACACAAGCTTCCTGAACTCAGCTCCCGTCTTTAGACTGCACAATTGTCTTTCAGTGACTTATTGAAAACCAGAACCTTTGTCTTTACAAGTCATTATAACACAAGACAGAGGAATCCCCATGTTGGTTGCTCTAAGTGCAGAAATCTGAAGGGATCTTATTCCATTTAAAACAAACAAACAAACCCCCAAAACCCAACCAACCAACCAAATAAACCCCGCCAGCTGTACTACAAAAACATTAGGCTTGAAAAACAAAGCATTCTGACGCTAGCAACTACCAGAAGTTGAGTCTACCTAGATTATTTCTGCTTTCAATTTTTAAGCTTTCATTCTACTGCAGGGAGAACTTTTTCCTGTTAGGGTTACCTTTTCCTATAGTGCCATTTGTTGCAGAACCTCACCTCTTTTATTGCTATTGTGAATGATATATCAATGATAAAGCAGGGACAAACTGGTCAATGAAAATACTGCATAGTAAGCTCTGTCACAATCACGACCTAAATGTATCCCAAGTGCCTAAATTGCCATTCTCCTGTAAGAGGCTGCAAGACACAGTAAGAAACAGTAATAAAGTGTAAGAAACAGTAGAGCACTGCATCTGAAAACACCTCCAAGATACAAGCTAACTCTTTCAGTTGCATACATACAGTAAGGGAGTTGAAGCAATTTGAAGAGTGTTTGCATCTAAGAACCCACAAGCTCCAGCCCCCCTTCTTTAATTAAAAATACCACCCATGTCCATGACGCATTAGACACTGGTAGTAAATCTCTGTCTGTCGGGTCATTGCTACAGCCAGGGTTGTACTAAGTAGAGCACCTTCCCCACTGGATGAGGCCTTGCCACACAGCAGGATAAAAGCTAAAACGCACCCAGGAAGTTTCACCGTGCAGGGTCTCCCTGAGCACACATCAGCAACTCCTGTGCAACGCACCACAGTCACACAGCAAATAGTATAGTTTCTTCTAGCAAGTGAAGACTGTCAAAGAATTCTATTTTCCACTACCTCTCTTTATAAAAGTGGACAATTAACAGTATTTAAATAGATTTTAGCCTTGACAATGCAGTAGTTTTACTCTGCTTGAAATAGAAAAAAAAAAAGCAAATAACAACACTACCACACAACACATTATTTTACTTAAGATAATACAGTTCAGCAGAAAAATTTATTTTATTCCAGAGATAGCTTAAACATGTTCATTGATTAATTTTGTTTAACAGGAACTAAAACCTAAAACATTAAATGTCAGCCCTCTCTTCTCAACTACAAACTACTCTTTTGTTGAATCTATTCTTAGAAAACTGGTTAGCTGCCATGTGCTAGTTTAAAATCCTTTGCTGGTAAGCTCAAAATTAAAGTTAAGAGTTATTCACTGAAGTTTTCTAACAATTTCATTTCCCTTAAAGTCCTTCATATAGATCCCTTGCTAGATCCTTCAAAAAAAGAAAATAGACTAATTACGGCTATTATTTTCACTTAGTACGTATACTAGTATCTTCTGGTTAGATCGGGGAAAGTCTGTGCTATGGCCAGCAACAGAAGACACACATACATATTCAGGACTGATTTCCTTCACATATCTCAGCTTTTTGACCCCTACTCTTTCAATTATTAAAACATCACTGTAGTTGGGTAGAGGATTTTTTCTGTTGTTGCTTTGGCTTTGGGTTTTATTTTAATATGTGGGAATGTATGCCTCCTGTGTTCAGAAGAGGTGACTTCTTGCAGTTAGTGCCTTCTTTCCTTCTTTCAGTTTTGTTTTTTAAAAGACATATTGATGCAAAGTCTTTATCAACAATACAGAGGTAAAATTAGGGAAGTTTCAGTTGGAGATAAATGCCTTACAAAACTGAAATAGTGACAATCATGAATTAAAATAGAAACAGGCATGAAACTTGAATATAGTGGTGAGTATTCATAGTTAATATTTAAAGTGCTGATTCACCTACTATTAAAAACTTCCTATACACATGCTCCTCTTCTCCCTTTCCTATAACTGTGTGAATCATCACTGCTTTCATACCTTGAAGTCTGTTACAATTACCTTATTTCTAAAGAGAACTAGCAAGATATCATCACCAACAAAAGAATACCTAAAAATATGCCCCATCTCAAGAGGTTTTCATGTTACTATTCCGCAACCAGAAATAGCAGGAGACAAAAAGGACAAAAGTTTCATTTTTCGAGAGTTTTAGAGTAATACATCTCAATTCCTATTGATGTTACCTCAAATAAATCAAAAACTGGCAACAGAACTTGAGACATGAAGTCTCCCCCAAGTGTTCCTTCAAATCCATTACATCTTTCTGGAGCAGGTACATCAGCTGAAGTTCATTCCATGGGGAATTCTGTGAAGCATGTACACGTGAGGAATGTCTATTTACTTCTGTGGTAACTAGCACACCTGGTAGCCCACACTGAACCAATTTAGTCCTGAAAATACTGCAGCTGCATTCATATAACATAACGTTTAACCTCTCAAGCCCTGCTGAAAGGTACACCACCACAAAAAACAGAGACACTGTGCTTCCAGGCTCCATATGGCCCATCCAAAGCTTGCTTCCTGCATCTCTCTACTCACAGTGTAACTTCTCAGATTAAGACACAAGGGTGAGTGTCATTTTGGCACAGTGATCACAAACCTCACAGCCACTGAAGCTCCAGGAAACCTGAAACCTGTAAAAGGAGACAAACAATTGTTCATAATAAATGGAAGTACTAAGAGTGTTTTGAAACAGAATCCTGCAGCAACATTTCAAGATGCTTCTGGACAGACCAACCAGCACAGGGCCTCAACCCTGCAAGCACAAGTATGCTTCACTCTACCACACAGGAGCAACCGTTCTGACAGTTTAGGGCTGCCCCCAGGAATAATTAGCAGTTGTGATTTTTTTTAGGATAATGTCTGTGGTAAACAACACTTTTAATGAAGTACCTGCTGGTTTATTTTTAATCTATATTTTTTAGATCAAGTGATGGTATTAATGTAACTACCCTCAGTAATGCAGTTCCCTCCAAAAGTGACAGTAAGTGGCCAAAATACTACTGCTAAGACAATAAATACTCCAGTTCAAAAATTAAAATTTTCATAAAAAATGAAGGAAAAAAACCCCAACCCCCCAAACTCATCCACAACAATCTAATTAAACAGATGTGCTTAACATCATAAGTCTCATCTGAATAAAAAAAAATGCTTTCCTCTAGTGGTACAAAAAAATTGTGCCCTAATTCTGTAGCACAACATACTGTTTCCCCTCTTCAAAAAAAGATCCCAGAAGCTGAACTTTAAAAAAGCCATACAAACATGTACTTCATCCTAGTTGTCTGAGCTCAACATATTTAGAAGTGTTCTAAAAAGAAACAGAAGATAAATACTTAACGTTATGATTGGAAGAATTGTTTTAGCATATTTCAGTCTTTACCAAAATTCTTGTTCAACTCACCTCATTAATTTAACTGGATTAAATTAGTTAGGTTAAATCCTTCACCCACCTTACAGGGCCTTCAAAGCTTCCTCACTACTTTGGCTTTAATAAAGCACTTTTGGACTGAGGTAAATAAATTTCACAGCGTGTGGACAAAATGTGTTTTTTTCCTGACTTGATGAAGTTTTAAGACCTCAGGTACTTACTTCTCAATGTGACATCTTGTCAATAAAAAATACCTTCAGGACCAAGTTAATTTTTGAGATGAGGCAGAGCAAGTTTCAAACTCCAGTCCAGTACAGATCCCACTCATGCTTGAATGAGATACTCACACATGCAAGGCAAATGCTCCAAGATTTTTACTACTTTAAATGAAAACATAAAACTTCTACTGCTTGAGAAGATCTACTTTTTCTCCTCAACTGCCTTTGCAAGTCACTTACCTGAGAGAGGCAAACCAGAGACTGGAATGTGAGACCTTCATGCTCATAGTTTTTGGCTATTCTAAGTGTATTTTTCTTCCTATTCTTCATGGGACTTTCAGTCATTACTGAGGAAGCCTTTCTCTGCAAGCACTTTGTCAAAAGCAGCATATTTTCACAAAAAGGGTTTTTTTTGAGACACCAATCAACTTTGTAACAACCAAATAAACACTGATATTCCAGCAAATTCTAAATTTCACTCTGAAAAAAATCACACCAAATAACTAGTTCCAATATCGTGGTGGGTTGATGCTGGCTGCATGCCAGGTCCCCACCAAAGCTGCTCTATTCCTCTCTTCCTCAGCTATACAGGGAGACAGAATATAACAAAAAAAGCTTGTGGGTCAAGGTAAGGAAGGGGAGAGATCACTCACTCACCAGTTACCATCACAGGCAAAACATACTCAGTTTGGGGAAATTAATTTAAATTGTTAATAAATCTGAGTAAGATAATGAGAAATAAGCCCAAAACATCTCATCCCCCCAACCTCACCTTCTTCCTGGGCTAAACTTCCCTCACAATTTTCTCTACTTCCTCTTCCCTAGCAATGCAGGGGAACAGGGAATGGGGTTGTGGTCAGATACATTGTCTCTGCTATTCCTTCCTCCCCTGCTCCAGGGGTCCCTCCCACAGGAGGCAGTTATCCCTGAACTTCTCCAAGTGCATCCTTCCTCGGGGCTGCAGTTCATCATGAACTGCTCTGGCTTGGGTCCCTTCCAGTGGGGTGCAGCCGTTCAGGAACAGACTGCTCCAGCATGGATCCCGCTCAGGGTCATAAATCCTGCCAGCAAACCCTCCACAGCTCCTCTCTCCACAGCACAGGCTCCCAGACGTCCTCAGGCATCCACCTGCTCTGGTGTAGGATCCTCCACAGGCTGTAGGTGGAGATCTGCTCCACCGCAGACCTCCATTGGGACATCCCGCCTCACCATGGTCTGGACCACGGGCTGCAACAGAATCTCAGCTCTGGTGCCTAAAATGTCACTTCCCCCTCCTTCACCGCCCTTCTCTGTAGAGCTGTTTCTCTCACATATTCTCATTCCTCTCTTCCCTCCCTGCAGTTGCTATTGCCCAGGGCTTTTTCCCCTTTTTCACAAGACATTGTCCCAGAGGTACCACCACTGTCACTGATGGGCTCAGCCTTGGCCAGTGACAGGCCCATCTTGGAGCCAGCTGGACACAGGGGAAGTTTTCAGCAGCTTCTCACAGAAGTCACCCCTGTAGCTGCTCCGAAACCAAAATCTTGTCATGCAAACCCAATACAAATACAGAGCCAAGGGGGTAAAAAAATAAAATCCATTCTTTATTAAATAATCTGCCCCACATGTTTCCTGGTCTTCATTTCCACTACAAGAGAGAAATAAAAAAGACCGCTGTAAGATCCTTCTAGAGTTTTAGAATTTGCATCCATAACGAGAGCATTTCCTTTAGCATTTCCTCCTGCAGATGATGCCGGATTTCCAAATCAGACCATACTCTGTGAAGAGTCATTATCCCATCTAATTATGTGAAAGAAAGCAACTGCCACAAGGATATAATAGCAGTTTCTCTTCCATATTTTCTTATAGTAACAGAATATTGTTCCAACAGAATATTATAGAGCACTACTCCAATTCTTTATCATTCTATAATGTTCAGAATTGTTGAGAACTCAATTTCTTAGAAGAAGCTTCCCCTTGCCAGTTTGAAGTCTCAGGTTCAAGACTTCTCAAAGAGAGCTCAATATTCAGAAGCACAAACTGTGTAAGAGGTATCACACTATTTTGAAAAGAAAGTCATTTACAGACTCTATTACCCACATGAAGACTGTCTTAGTCTGTTGGAGATGGAGAGCTTGATTTCAATGAGCACCAGGATCTACTGTTGCACCAGATAAAGGAATCAAGTCTCAAATGAGGCTATTAAATTATATTACCCCTGGCTTCTGTTACACACAAAAGAGGAAGATATTTCACATGATACTATCCCTAGGAAAATCACTTCATTCTATTTCAAAATTAATTACGCTTGGCTTAAGAATTTAGAGTTAGTTCTTTGTTAGACAGCCTGTCTCTTATATTGTATATACATAATAAAAACTTACAGCACATGCTCTTTCCAATTTGATTTCCACTTACATTTCTTAGCAGATTTACACAACAAAGGAGCTCAATGCTTTTTACAAGTCCTGCCTAGTTGGATGGTCTGCTCTTATTTTTAAACAAATATTCAAGTAGTACTGTAGCAGAATACTGGCCCTGGAATGTGGTCAAGCAACTTGGACAATGTCCTATTTGCAAAGCTATCAGAGGTGGGCTGAGCTCAGGCCATGTGCTGATTTTGGTGTTGAACTATGTTAACCCAATCTGGCTAACTAACTCCAAGTCAGCATCCTGATAGTGAGGCAAAGATTCGGCAGACAAGCTGCTAAGCCGACCTGGCAGACATGGGACTGGCAGTCAATCACTTTATGCTATGGAAGTCCAGTCCACTTTCCTAAGGTCAGGTTCCTCTAACATATTCCTTCTTGACACTCCTCAGGGTTAAGAGAGAGATCTGCCCATGAGCACTGATATGGTGAGTTGCATCCACGTCTACTTAATTATTCCTTCTTGCTAGCTTTAATGTAATTGCTCTGCAATAGTGCACTATACCATCCTATACACACACTGCTAGTAGTTTTAGCTTTTATACTGCGCAGTAAAGAATTCTAGGGCTAAGATTGGATCCAGCCACACCTGGACCCATCTCTGAGAAGGAGTTTAGAAAGCAAGGGGTCCCTTTCAGCACCTCGTGGCTCAATGGCAGGGCTTGTCGCTCCACCCACAAGTACATAGAGCAAATATTTCAAAGATTAGTATTGATTTTTCTGCTGAAGTTTTGAAAACACATGATGTTCGTATACACTTGTATGTTTGTTTTTGTTACAGAATCAAGGTGTCTCCCTACAGCTGTCCAAAAACAGCTACATATGAAAAGAAAAATCTCACACCAGACCATCACACAGGACAGAACCAGGAAGGCTGTATTAGCAAAGGATAACCTGGGATCAGTTTGCACTCAAGCCATAGACTTTCACCGAAACTTCGAGCTTTGGCCCTCCCACACCAGCATCAGTGACAGAAACTCTGAGATTATATCTTAGAAGACATTTTATTCTTCAAAAGGCATGTTTATCCCTGAAGTCATCTCTAAACAGGGAATTTGTGAGTGTGCATCTGGAGAAATTCTCAGTTTCTCAACACAACCAAGAAGAGGTTTAGAAGATAGTATTAAAATCTGATTTTATTCTTTGTAAAGTGCTTTAGTTTTCTTTAACTTCAGGACATCTTCCCAAGCATTTTTTAGCAACTATTTTTTGAGGGAACAGACAGCAAGTCATTTAGCCTCCATGTGAGATTTTCAGCAGAACTTTGCAATCATCTTAGCATGTTTTTATGCACATGCATGAAGATTTATTGCTACTGGAAATTACTTTTGAGCCATGTGGCTACCCCATCCCAGAGATCTGATATCCAAGAACAGTACCTCCCCCCAAAACATGCGGATGTGTGACACACTGCACCACAGACCTCAGGCTCCATGAGGAGGAACATAGTTGGAAGCCGCATGTACGGGAAGCATACCACAGCTTACCACTACAAAATTAATTTTTGCACCATGAAGCAGCCACATTTTCCACTGCCCTTAGGAGTAATGGTCCACACACCAAATTCAGAGTGTATAAAACCAGCACTTTTCCCAAGTCTTTTATCATCATACACAAACATACCGAAAACTCTAAAAAGTATAAAGAACACAAAACAGTCTATGCTTCAATCTTGGATATTCACTTAATGCATAAGCTGCAAGGAGTTAACTACTACCTTTAGAATCTAAAATTAAGATTTTTACATTGTGCATTACAAATGGTATCTTCTGCTTTAAAAACCAGCTTTCATTCCTAGTGAAACCTTACTTAAAACCTTGAATCCTTTAACAGAAAGGCCTGGCACCAAATAATGAAGGAAAAAAAAGCAACATCTGACATTCCCAGTTTATAGATACTCTTCTGACAGATTATAGACAATATCAGCCAAGCAGAGCTGCCATGTTCTGAATAGTTAGAAAAGCAGAACACTACAAGCCAAGATACCAATATGCCTCCTAAAAGCCAGACAAAAACATTTCCATTTGGCTTATTTTCCTGCCTCATGGAACAGAACAGTAGTAACATCAGAATTAAGCTTCTCTTACAGAACACTACTTATACATGGATTTCTGGGTAAATATAAGCAAACATTACAAACATAACTCTTAAAAAATGTAACCTAGGTGAAGGTATAAGGTTTCCAAAACCTTTTCTGTAACAGAAGTAGGAAGGACAGAATGGACACAAAGGAAGTTACAGCAAATATCAAAAGCAATCTTATCCTGGTAAGGACTTATCTTCATAACGTGATGAGCTCCGGAAAACATTTTGCACATGGCAGTTGCCAAATATTTGGTACTGTTAAAGGGAGGTGAGCTTGCACTCAGCAGTGACTCAAAATTCGCAGAAATAGAAAGTTTTTCTTAAACTTTCTCCTTTCTTCAGTCTTTCCTCTACATGGATATCAGTGTGAAACTAGTTTAGAACTAAGATTTAAATAAATGGAAAATCCAAACAAACGGTTTAATCTGAGTGGAATGTGCTGTTGGCAAACAGGCTGCATTTAAAGCTAAAAGTTTTGTTGCACCAAAACACCAGCAACAGGCTCAGCAACAAGCTGCAATGGAAAAAAAAAATCTTTCAGAAGAGGTTCTCCTTCCAAAAACAAACACCATCCCCCCTCCCCCCAAAAAGGAAAACAAAAGAAAAAAACCCCGAAAGGCACACAGGAAAGGCTTCAGAGCTTTAAATAAGTTTGCATTTTCAAGTTTGTTCCTCCTTTGAATAAATGTCATATTATTCCATGTTTACTCTCTAGGAGTTAAGGAATCCTTGACAAAAATATTTGTCTCAGAAGAAAATGGTTTAAAAACAATTCAACAGCAAGCAAGAATATCCCAGGGAGGGAAATTTGGTGAAGAGGTGGTTACACCTTGAGTCTCAAAGCTAAGGCCCACAAAGCCAGTCAGCTATTTAAGCACAAAAAGGACCTGCCAGGAAAGACCTGCAACCAAGAAAACTTTATTACTGACTCCAGAAGGCACGGAAGAGTGAAAAAAAGTTACAATTTCTAACTAATTTACAGGAAAAAAAATACCTCACGTGTTTTCAGAAGCAGTTTTCAGTGCTTTTCTATACTACAGTGCCTGAATTGAAAGTAAGTTCTTGCAGCTGCACAGAAGGGACACATTATCAGATTACATAAGTAGCATCACCTCTATTTTTAAATTACCAGCCCAGTGTATTTTGGGGTAATATTCTTGCACTAGAACACAACACTGGCTGATACTTTTAACCCAAACTTGCCTGAAAGAACAAGCTTGGTTTCTTCATAAAGCTGAAGTAGGAAAATGGTAAATTGCTTACTAGATTTAAATAGAACTAAACCAGTTCACCTTCCCAAACCAACATTTGGCAGTAATCTAACCTAAACTTTCCAGAAAAAAAAAAAAAAGACAAAGGGAAAAAAAAAAAACCTCAAAGTCCCTGAAAACATCAAGAAAGCAGTAAACAAGAAAAAAACGCCACCACTTAACTTTTTGGATTTAATTCATTTATGTAGCTTCAAGTGAAGATTTCCATGTTTCACTTGATTTCTGGAGAGAGACCTAAGCTTTTCCCACCCTCCAATCCCATTTAAACTGTAAACAATTTACTGGAATAGAAAACCATACTGACAGCAAACCATATTTTTGGAAATTTAAACACTCGGTATCCACAGGAAAATATAATCAAGCTTTCAAAACTATTTTTTCTGGCCCAGAACGGTATATTCAGTACTTTTCCACTATGTTTATTTTAAAAGGAGAAACCCTGACCTGAAGAAAAAGTCAAGAGTAAGATGACAAAACATCGAGTACTTCTTCAGTGCTCACTTTGCACTTGTCACAGTAAGAAAATGTAATTTTCTTTAAAATAATATACTTTGGTCAGGTTAACAGAAGATACATTATTTTACATAACCTAGAAGTCCATGCTTTTTTTTTTTACTTAATATTGTATGCTAATTTACAAAACATTCCAAAATCTTAGTGCTTGTCCCTTTGTTTGAACATCTCCTCAAGATACCTAAAACTTCCCCATTTGTGAGCAAAAAGCATCCAAATGTACACCAAGAGCCCCAAATGAAGACAGTGATTTACATAATAAATAGGAAAAACAAATTATACGATAAAAAACGCCAAAAACCTTCAAATAAATTGGCTTTTTGGAAACTTAGAGCAGAACTTCTAGGAAAATCAATGCGGAGAGGGGAAGGATCACTGCTCCCCATACACCTTTAGTGTCAGAGCAAGAAAAACAATTTCAGATAGAGACCTTAGTGGACACTAGCACATGAGTGTAGCCTGGAAAGGATTGTATCCAGTTATGAGTTGAAATGAACAGCCAACTTCTAAAATTACCTCTAGAAAGAGAAGCAGAACCAAAAGAAAGTTTAAAAAAATCTAAAAAAGAGCTCGTGTGACTTAGCGACTGCTCAATCAGGAGAACAGATGCTGTTATTTAGAAAATGCATTCAAGCTGAAGCAATTCTAGTTTCTACAGCTCTCTAGGTATTAGCTTATATCAAAAAAATAAAAGATAGGAAACAAATCTTTTTTAACTAAGCCACCAATGTATATCCTACAATTGCTTACCTCATTACTGAACAGTAAGAGATAAGGAAATGTTTGTGTTTGATTTCTTCAGTTTTAAAGCACTTCAGTGCAGTCAAAAAATAAATATCAACCAAGATATTATCAAATGTGGGCTTCATGCTTCACTTCTTTTGAAAATAAAAATTCTAGTTATGATGTCCTGAAAATCAATTCAGCAGAATCACATAAACTCATAAATTTACAGATCAAGTAATTTCAAACAATTATAAGAAAAAGGTGACTAAACAAAGCTCATTTCCATTCAAGAATGGCATACCATTAGCATGGAAAATTATGGAAAGGCTCCAAACACAGAAACAGCATTAGAAGTGCCCCAGATACCCTACTCTGCATCACTTTGAGAACCTCCACCGTTTTCAAGAAACTCCTTATTCCAACCAAAGACATTCCCAAGGTCAGGCAATTCTACAGTTGACAAGCTCAACAAGGGAAAATTTCCCTTCATCTCTCTCAACAGACTGAAGCCATGAGAAAGGAGGCAACCAGGCTGAAGGAGGGAAGATCAGATAAGGCCATATGAGTTTTACTGACAATGTAAGTTTTTAAAAAATATGTTCACACCCCTGCTCAGAATATTCCCTGACATGTCAAGATTAATTCTTCTCCCTTAACATCTCCAGCCAGCCTCGCCCCACACACGTGATACAGGCCAATCATCAGAACATGTTTACCATAAATACTGCAGAGGCAGCAGAAGCTGTAAATAAGACTAATCATTTAAAAGCATCATGTCATTACTTCAGTATTGTCTCTCCATATTGAGAAAAGCAAGAGTACTAAACACCACCAAAAAAGCCCCTAACAGACAGATGTTTTCTAAACTAGTGATCTGGTAAAGCAACACATGGATTTTGAAGGGAGGACCCTACAACGAACAATTAAATCCATTCCATCCAATGGCTGGAAGAGACAGAACATACTTTTTCTATGACGTGAACTCACAAAAAAGGATGTTTTAATTCACTGTATATAAGAGCACTACGGGAAACAAGAATTGATTTGGGTATTGGCATTGTGCAGAGAGACTAGTCAGCTTCCAGATGGATCAGATTCACCACCACCAGTGAGGATACCATATTTAAATTCTTAAGCTTGAACAGACTATAAATTTTAACTGAGACACCTTTCTATGGTGGCTGACCAACAGAAAGCATCACAGGGGAAAAACCCTATCATGCAGCAGGACACAGTCAAATTAACTTGGACAAAAGAAAACCCACAACCTAACAGATCTGCCTAGCTAGAGAGCTCAAAGTTCACTGAAGAAAACTACTTGTGTTGTACAGGAAGGTTAAAAAAGACTTAAGACAAAGTTGTAAAGTCATTTATCAAAGATTACACCCAAGAAGATTAAAGATTTGGAAAGTTAGCCAGTCTTCCATAATACCACTCATCAGGAGAAACCATTTGGGAGCAGTAAGCATAATTTTCACGCTTATTACTCTTAACAAGCATGCACCACAGAGCTCAGACATGGAGCACTCACAAAGCAAAGAATGAATTCTCTTGTGAGTTCACATTGCTAGAACAAATATAGCAATGAAACAGAAAAGTAACTCCCAATTTATCCTTTATGGATGCACACAGGGGAATTACTACCTCCTCTCCTGGCAGAGGCTTTATTTGTCCTACCACAGCAGCAGAGGAAGAGGTCACAATGTCTGCTTTGGCTACGACTAGAAGTCTTCCCATCCCTTCTGGATGCACATTTAATTTAAACCATACAAGTGTTTTGCCAGGATTTGGAAAGGAAGGATATTCCACTCCATGCCCTCTGCCAAGCAAGCCTAGATCACAATCAGTCCCTCAAGGTTTTAAGACAAGAAGATCTATTTGGCTGCTGACATGACCCCTCTCTTCTGTGCCATAACAGCCCTTGGCAAACTGTGGAATTCTGATACATTTATCCACTAAAGCAGTAGGCCTGAGAAAACAAAGCGGTAATCAAAACCACCCCCTCGAGCCCACCTGATGCTTTTATGTATGAGACAGGCTTCAGACCACAAGTTTGAGCACTATTTGTCTGGTAAATACAGTCTTGAAGATCAAAGGGAAAGGACTTGGACGATGCTTGAAGCCCCTCCAAGCAGTTACCAACACAAAACACAGAAAAAGAGGCTGGAAAGAAAAATCATCCAGCTAGCAATGCTCTGCCTTTCCCAGGGAGAGATCAAATAAGCACCTCCTGCCTGATGTTTAAGAACAGTTTAGATCTAGTGATGAACATGACTAATAGTTCGTCCTAATATTGAAATTTTCCCCAAATGTCCAATCCAAGTCTTTCTGGAATTGAGATTCATTGTTCATTCATTCTAGCTCATGTTTTCTTTGTTTCTGCAGCAGGCTTTTCATCCCTTTTCATCTCCATTTCTTTGGCAACACATTATCTTAAGCCTCCTTTTAGCTGACCATACCATCACTAAGTACTTCAAACCTTCTTCACAAAAAAACCCAAAGGACTAGAAGATCTGATACAAGCTCACATTAAATATTAAAATAGTTTTAAATTATATGGCTGCTCTCCAGTATTCTTACTTACCCTCACAGCTTGTAATCTATTCAACAAAGCATAAAAATTTGTTAATCAAGACTTTGCTGGACAGGACCTTGTAGAGCCTGTACCAAGTACTTGTTAAGTGATCTTGTCTGCCTTCTGGGGATGGTTTTCCAGCTAATTTTACTCACTAAAGTGTAGTTTATAGATCACAACTCCCTAGCTTGTTAGTAAGACTATCATGTGAACACTGAGGACTCCAGTATATCAACCTATTAATATTACAGAATCTCTCTGCACCACAAGGCCTGTTACTCCATCACAGAAGTAACAGCAATGCTGGATTTAAAAGAATTTATCCTGGATAAGTCTGCTTTGGCCGTTGCTCAACTTCTTTTCCTAGGCACTAAAAATGTGTTCCAACACTGGTCCAGTATTTCTTCTTTGAGCTACAGTCCAAATCCATCAGCTTCCTCTTCCTCCCATCCCATTTAGCCCACACTGAAGAGGTATGCAACCAATTAATGTGAGTCTACTTCCCTCCATTATCTCAAAACTGCAATCCACTACATGAGATCGCTTCAGCTAGTTGCTTTTTTAAGCAACTTGGAATTAATTTCATCAGGCCCTACCAGATTTAAAATCTGTTGCTTATCCAAGCAACCTACAGGTCTCTCCCCAACCCTGCAGCCTAGGAAGATACTATTTATGCTTTTATCATGGCTATTGACTACACAGGCCGGATTAACCGTTTCAGAAAACATTTCAATCACCTCAGCATTATCTGTTAATCCATTAATCTGTGGATCTTTTATTTCTTGCTTTCTTCCAATATTCATTTTAGCTATGCCTCCTTATGTTTTTAACCATCCTAGCTTTATTCATACATCTTTGTGCACTTTCTGTATCTTTCCTTTGTTTACATCAACGAAAATATCAACAGAGAGTGGAGTTCTTTTTTCATTACTAATTTTCCCCTTCAATGCAAGTGTTCAGTATCATAAGATTACTTCTCAAAGAGGCTGAGATTGTTTCTTTCTTCCTTACATTTGCCCCCAGTCAAGCTCTACATGCCAAATTCTATGCTTTTTGACACTTATGGAGTTTATTCTGCTGTTGTCATCTTTTATCCTATGTAGACTAGCATCTTGTTGCACCTGCAGAACCTGTCTTCCACCTATGTATTCTCTTTGTTAATAAAAAACCCTATTTTTATGAATTTATATTCCCATGGAAAGCAGTATGTTCTGCTGAGTATTCTCCATTGGATGGTTATAAGAGATTTTAATTATCAAATGTCATCCTTTCAGTGATTCCTCTCCTGCTACAGACAGACACCTTGCATTTATATTCCAGTCATATACATCTAATTGATCCAATTGAGGCTGGCAGAAGACTTTTAATGAGCATGTGTTTAGACATTCCGCTGCTGTTCTTTCCCAATATATTTGTGTTGGTGTGCAGACATCCAGCACACCAGGAGGAATGACGCACTGCTCTGCAAGGTCATAGGCACCATGCTATAAATACGTGCAAAATACTCCACAAACAAGAATTTATCAAAAACCTGTGATACATATTGGGGGTTTTACCTCAAAAGCTATTCATCAGACATTTTCAAATGCAAACATTTAAACTGTTTTCGCTTGGTTAAAGCATTGCAATTGAAATATCTTTAAAATATTTTAAAATTATCTATTGAGGTCAAACTGGCTTTAGGAACTTGCTTTATTAATAAAAGCAAAAACATTTTAATTAGAAAAAGGGGACTAGTTTGCTGACACTGTCTTTATTATAACTCTTACAAAAACAACTGGTCTATTCTAAATGGGAAAACATATTCTCTTAGGTGAAAAAGGATATGTTATTACACATAAATATATAGAGCCTATAACAAAAATCCATTATCCTGAACATAAGTCAAATCAACAGGAATTTATGTTAAGCAATAATTAGTTTCATAGATTCTGACACAAACTAGATTATTTCTTAATAATAGCATTAATAATGCTATTTATTAATAGCAAAGAAGAAAGCTGCACACTTAGCATTCTGCCATATATCAGAGGAATTTTTATCCAGGGGAAAAAAACCCCGAAACATAACAAAGGCAGGCTTAGAGGGATGCCATGCTGACACATGCTGCTGCCAAGCCTGCAGCTTACACCAGCCATACAATGCATTCTACCAACCTGCTACGGACACAAAGCTCCAAAAACACCAGGAGCACAGTTGCTCATGCCTAAATATTTGCTGACTGCCCCAACAGGCAAGAGGTCACTAACTCAAAGAAAGAAATAGCAATCAGACCACATGGAAAAGTCTAATCTTTGATTTCCTCACTGATTTATGCTGGAAGCAAATCTGAAAGATGAACAAAGCACATTTTACAGTTCTCCATATTGAGGCGGCTGGGGTGGGGAGGGATAAAAAGAAATATATCAGTCCAGGCTCAGACTTCTAGACTGGGTTGGACCATCCCACAGGAGAAAGAGGGGAGCCCCAGATCACAGGAGAACTTCTGGGCTCAAAGTTGCCTCTCCTGCCCTCGGCTCTATGCCATTTAATAACTCTAGACAGCATAATGGTACATATTGCTGTGGACTTCAATATTGTTTCAGATCCCAAAACAGGGAGATAAAGTAATACAAGTGCTGATGCTGTTCTGAATGGGATTTCACATTTTTATGTTACTGAGCTATTTACCTTTGGAAGCACTGCTGAAAGCCACAAGATCTATGGAGAGATAATATTTAATTCAATAGTTTGCTTCATCTGCCATCTTCACTGCAGAGATCTGAACAAAATTCTTCTTGGTCATGTAATCAACAGAAAACCATACCACGCCTGGTAACAGTCCTCAGCATCCAAAACAGAATACTTGCATTGGATTATTTCTCCAACAAATGTGGATCCAAAGATTACAATGAAAATTTCCATTTATGAGTACAGACACAAGAACTAAGATTTGCCACTCGAAATTCATAAAATACAGAATACTTCTCTTAGATCTATCCTCCTGAAAAGTTACAAAAGTGGCTTTTAAAGATTTTCTTAAAATAATGTTATATTTTTGTTTTGCTTAACTTGCTGTTAAACCTTTACTGCAGCTTGCGTGTATACAATTGGTTTCACAGCTTTTAAACCTTTCGCACCTATGTTTACTAATCAAGCCAGCAATGACCACAGTGTTTGAACCTGCATTTGCTCTATGAAGATGGACATTTTCTGCCAGAACTTTTTGGCCTAGTTAAAAAAAAGCTAGTAACAAAGTTTCTAAACCAGACTAATAGCTGAACAGGCCACTAACTTCAAATACATAAAAACCCAAAAGGGAGTCATCAGGCCCTGTATTCTGACCTCCCCTCAAAATTTAGGTGAGAGAGCACCATCTGTTTGGCCTTTGAATAGACTCTGGTATCTTGAACCTGACAAAAACAAGTCTTCCCTTCGCAGTCTGTTCGAGTGACTCATCATCCTCGCTGGTAAGAGACTCACTTCTCATGTGAACCTTTAACAGGGAAGATGCCAGATTAGGTTTTCAAATTAATATTCAAGTTTGGGGTGGTTGTTTCACTGGCTTCGGTTTTTAAAGAAAAGCTGTCAAGCTTTTCACTTGGACTATGTGAAACTATCAGCTCTGATAAAATCTGCTTTGAGAAAAATACCCCACACAGCCCAAATTGTGTAAAATAACTTATACCGTATTTATCACACTGCACACTACTGAGAAGTTAGACAAAATAAACAGAAACTCTTTCAGCTCCAATAATCCAAACCCAGAATGTGTTTCTACACTATATGATAACATACAGTGGTTTTTATGTTATATGTATGTATGTATATAATGTATAAATTATTACATCTATAATACTTGCTTTTTTTTTTTTTGCCTGGATTTCCCTATATTCAACCTGTTGAAGTTCAGGGAGAAAAAGCACAGTAGTGAGAATCAGGCAGCTATCTCCAAGCACAGCTCTATGTATGCACTCGTGAAGAAAAGAAATACCCACATTTCCTTTTCCTACTCTGCAGCAAGCAGTATTTTTAGCAGTGCTGATGGACCCGTTGATACAAGAATTCCAAGACCTGCGCAAAAATCTGAGGTGAGCAAGAGAATCGCAATGCAAGTAACTATAATTAGACTGCAAGAGTGGAAGAGTACAAAGTAACATTTATTTTTGTTAGCATTAGGTCAGTAAATGTAATCCTCTACTGGCTAGGCTGCCTATGAGCTATGAAAAAAAAATAGTTTGGATCCTATCGATTCCAGTGGAGAAACTATTTACGAATAAACAACACCAAGGGAATTTTGACAGGCTCTGGCTTAATAATGTTGAAGCTCATATAGCTTTTAAAAGATCAAAAACTTCCCATTTATATTTTCAGTTGGCAACCACTAATGTTAATACCCAAATCCTTCCTGCTTTTCTATTAAAGCCAACTGGGTAATACCACAGCACTGGTTACACAGACTGAAACTAGAGTGTTAAAGTTGTCATTTTAGTGCTTCCTTGGGGATGCCCCAACTTTCCAGCCATTCATTGCCAAATCCTCTCTGCTGGATTGCACTGAAAGACTTCATGTTTTTCACAGAATAGTTAGGGCTGGAAGGGACCTCTGGAGATCATCCAGTCCAACCTCACCGCCAAGGCAGGGTCACCTAGAGCAGGTGACACAGGAACGCATCCAGGTGTTTTTTGAGTGTCCCCAGTGAGACATTCCCACCACCCCCGCCTTTTAATAACGCTTTTCCAAGTGTTTCTTCGGGGAGAGAGGCGTAGGGGTGGAGAGCACTTAGCACGGATCAATTGCACGAATAAACCTGACAGGGCGGACCAGACTCCCACCTCGTCACACAGATGAAACCCGAAGGTGCCCCGCGTGGGACGGGGCCGGGAGAGCCCCCGGCCCAGTCCCAAAGCCGAAGGGGGCGGTCTGCCGCGCTCACCTGCACCCCGCTGAGGATCGCCTCGCTCTTCTCCCTCACGTCGGGGAAGGGGCA
>VZTG01009485.1:325121-415964 GCA_013397845.1 Melanocharis versteri
CTCCTCCCTGCCCCGGGCATGGAGGGAAGGGGCGGCCCCGGCCCTGCCTCTCCCGGGGCGGCCCCTCAGCCCTCCCCGCCGGGGCCGCCCCCGACCCCCGGCAGTCCCCTCACTCGGGGTTGGGGGGAAATAGCCCCGCCCAGCGGGGCGCGCCCGCATGACAGACACGCCGGTCAGCCAATCGCCTTTCAGCGCTCGCAGCCAGGGCGCCCAATCGCAGCGGGGGGCGGTGGCGCCAGGAGGGGTTGCTGGGATATGTAGTCCGGCCGAAAGGCGGTGCGGCGGCCCTCCCGGGGGAAGACTACGTGTCCCGGCAGGCAGCGCGGCGCACGGCCGGGATCCTGGCGCGGAAGGGGAAGGGAGAGCGTTCGCTGCGGGGTGCGCGCACGGTATTCCCGTCATACCGTTTGTTAGGGTTTTGGGGGGGTTTTGCGGTCTATCGCAACAGGTTATGTAGCGCCGATGGCTGGCGGCAGCCGGGGGTGAAGCTGTCCCGTAGCGGGTTTGCCTCGGAGCTTTGCACTGGCAAGCACTCAAGCGTGCACGTGTTGTAAGCGGCCGCGAAGGCGTGTCAGAGGCGGAACCCGGGATGTGTCCTAAATGAGCGCGTCAGCGGGAAGGGAAAAACTGTCGGTGCTAGCAGAACACAGTCCCGTCATCACTTGGTATAAAAGAGGGATGGGGGGGAAATTCCCGGAGTATTCACACTGAGCAACAGTTCCGCGGTGTTTTTATCCACGTTAATCCGAGGGGATTTTTTTTTAATCCCAGTTGTGCAGAGGCTGATGAGCCTGGCGAAGAGAAGGCTCGGGGGGGAATCTTACCCGTGTATATATCCGTACGTTTGTACGCAGCTGGAGGGAAAGTGCAGTGAGGATGGAGCCAGGGTGTTCTGGGTGGTGCCCAGTGGCAGTATCAGAGGCAGGGGGCTCGGATTGAAGCACAGGATGTTCCCTCTGAACGTCAGGAAGCGCGTCTTTCGCTGTGAGGCTGACCGAGCACTGGCACAGGTTGCCCGGGGAGGTTGTGGGCTTGCTGTCCCTGGGGATCTTCGAGAGCTGCCTGGACACGGTCCTGGGTAGCTGTGTCTAGATGGCCCTGCTTGAGTGGGGGGGTTGGACCAGATGGTCTCCAGAGGTCCTTGCCAAGCTCAGCCGTTCTTTGATTAAGTGTTATCTGCCACTAAAGCGGCTGGTATTGCTGTTTCCCTTGTTTATCCTGCAGGGGGAAAAAAAAAAGGTGCTGTTTTTGATAAATTTTAATTTTCAGCCAAGTCAGTTCCTTCATCCAGTTCACCTCTTGGCAGAGAAGAGGAGAGGAAAACAAGGGCAGAACTGTTTGCAGCTGTCACATTGAAGCAATCGTGAAACTAAAATTTTGAGTATACAGAAAGGCAAAAGAATACTTGGGAGTAAATTAGAAACAGGACATTGGGCCTATATAGAGTCTTGCAGTATTATTTTTAACTTCTCACATACACATTTCCCACTCTAAAATTCAGACATCAAAACTGGAGGTAAACGCAGAACAAGCTACTCTTATGCCACAGACAGAAACAGAAACCACTTCCAAATCCAGGAACAGAGCTCGGGCTGGCTCACCAACACCATCCATCAACAGCTCTCTTATTTGCAAAGAATCTGGTTTCTCCATCTGACATCCTTTTGTTTTCTGGAACTGTTTCTTTAAAACTTGCATTTACCTGTACCTTTCGAGGAAGATCAGTCTCTTTTTTCCCATAAAATCCTTTCTGCAAGGAGGCAGCATTGCCATTGTTCAGTAGGGTGGACAGGCCTGGACTGCTTCACGCAGCTGCTTCTTCCAGGCCTTTGGCACCCTC
Organism: Melanocharis versteri; assembly: GCA_013397845.1. Lineage (NCBI taxonomy): Eukaryota > Metazoa > Chordata > Aves > Passeriformes > Melanocharitidae > Melanocharis > Melanocharis versteri. Next base: position 326,962 of record VZTG01009485.1, read on the forward strand.
GTGAACAATGTATCTGCTGAAATCATCACTACCTGTAATAAATATGAGTCTTGACTTCTCTGAGCACTCGAGGCCTCCACCCATCATAACTGATGGGTTCAAAGAAAATAGTTCTGCCATTGCCTTTTATGTTGTTGGAGGATTTTTTTTGTTTGTTTTGTTTTTACATTGGCTACCACTTCAGCTTCCCATCCCATTCTGTTGTCACTCATTATGGTCTCCCATTTTCCTGTGAATGGGCATGTCACATCTCTTTGCTTTATTTCTATCTAAATTTTGATCTCCAGAAGTTGGCTAGATCTTATTTTTCCCATGATGGGTTGTTGGGTGTCTCTGACAATGACTACATACATCCGAGATCAGTAGAGTGAACCAGAATCAGAACTGGAGCTTTGGTGTTTTAGACTTTGGTACAGCTATATTCACACACTGAATGCCAAGATTGAGTGAAAGTCACAGCACCGCCTTTTATCTTTTAGAGGCTGTTTTTTCCACTGGCTCCAAATGAACTCTGGCTACAGGAAACAGATTGTGAAACTGGCTCCAAGGCCTAAACTTCAGATTTCAGCCTTTTGTTTTATAGATTTTAATGTAGTACTTAGGGAATAGCGATGAGGATGGCTTTATTTTTTTCCAAACCAAATCTCTGCAGTTTTCTGATACCGGGTCAGGCTTCTTTATGCACTGCAAGACATTGTGGAAATCAAGGTCAAAGGCTACCAGTGGAATTAATCAGAGCCTGAAGTTAGGGGAATGTGTTTGTTTGATTTGCGTGTTCACTGAGTGAAGTTAATATGCTTGGTTTTGATCCCTAAAGAATGGGTAAGAGAGAGGCAGAATTATGAAGGAAACAATCTGGCAACTCATCCAGTATTACAGCAGTTGAGTTTTCAAAATGATAAGCTGAAGAAAAACAAATTTGTGGCTGTTTTAAACCTCAGTATTTCCTTCCTTCATGATTTATCAACTTCCTTTTTTTTTCACTAGATAAGGACTTCTATAACCATACGCAGATGACATCCAACAGCAGAATTATTTTTCAAAATACAATGTCTAGTAGTTGTATTCATGTCCTTTATAAGATATAAAATCTAAAATACATTATATTTACTTTTAAAAATGCATTCTAGTTTCTGTATGCCACAAAAGAGCACTTTACTCCAGAATGCATTTAGTCATATACTGGAGAACTAATAATAACACAGTAAAACTTGTGCAGTCTAGAAGGAACTGCTTTTTAAATTACATTCCTTCAACTGTTTTCCTTTACACCTAGTTTTATTAAGGCTTACTTCATTCCAGTTGTTAAATACCTAAGATGGGATGACTCTCTTCTAAAAGTTCACCCTCTCTTTTTAGATCTGGGTTTTGGCATGTTGCCTCAATAAATGGCACTCCACAGTAAAATGCATTTTTCTTCACCCTCTGAGAAAACAAAGTTTTGTGGCTCCTGTTTTGCAAAGAGACACCAAAAAGCCTGAAGCTACTCCTCTACTGCCTTTGAACCCAGGCTCAAGCTTGGTGTCCAGCCCAAACCATTCTGTTTGGGAAAAGATGTGGCCTTTTTTTGCTTCTGAGCATGTGTTTGTACATCTAACGTGTTCTGGCCTATTATGTGTTGCAGGTGTATATTTGCACCAAACCCTGCCACCCTGCTTCCTTAGAGGTCACAAATGCATCAGGGATGGGTAAATTAGACACCAGCTTCTTCTCAGGAGACCAAATCTTCCATGCAGAAAGTCTGTGGAATAGTTTATGCTGGAGAGTGGGTTGCTTTGAGAAGAGCTGGGCTATGGTGTACCAGAACTACAGGCCACCTAAAGTCCTGCTGGACTTTGCCAGCTCTCTGACTACACTCCACTTAACTGTATAAATGTATCCTGAAACACTGAAGACTAGGAAAACAGTATGGGTAAACTAAAAGTGCAGTTCTGAGAAACTCCTGTGAGCAGCCACCTGAACTCTTGTTAATCTGTTTCTGGATAGAAGCACTCAGAATTGCCCCAGACTGGGCATCTTGGAACCCGTCTCCCCTTTGTTCCCACTTGTGATCTAGGAAGTAGATGGAGCAGCTCTAAGAGAGGTCCTGCTGAGTGGAAGCTCTCCAAGCCCAACGAGTCAGGTTCTTCTGTTGTAGCCACAGATGGCTTCGGTGGCTGGCAGTATTTGGTAGAGTGCTCACCTTCAGTAGAGTAACCAGGGGTTAAAGAATTGCCTTCTAGCTCAAAGGCATTTACATCAACACCTCCTAACTCCGGGAGAGTGTCCCAGGGGCTCAGAAGGATTGCAAAATGGAAGGGAAGCATTCATCACCTCAGTTGTTGAATTTGTGCCCTATTGGAAAGCATGGCAAATGTGTGGCACTAGTGTGATATAGAAGGAAGGAGACACAGGGAGCTGAAGGCACTTATTCCTGATGACTTTTCTGATAACTTTTCCCAAGCCAGTGCTGTTTTTATCCAGGAACTATTTACTACAAAAATGTATAAATTAACCCCAGGACTCTGTTTTGATGATTGAACTAGATGAGAGAGACACCTCCTTGTTTTACTCTGTCTTTTGCCTCAGCTGCCTTGTCCTTGTTCGAGACTTACATGCTTTTTGGAACAGGGTCATAACTTCAAACGAAAAGGTGGTGACTCCCTGTTTCCTTCCTGCTCTTCCTCCTCCCAGTGTAGCATGGTGGTCAGGGATGAGGCATGAATGCTCCCCAGGAACTCCCACTTCCTGGCCAATGCTCTGACCACTGGGTAGCAGCACAGAGAAGGTGGACACTGTTTCCTCCAGCTGCACTTTAAAAGAAAAGGAACATTGCTTATTGGGAATTTTATATCTGCTGACGGCCCAAAAGGCCCTTTAAGCACCTTTGGCAGGCTGTTAACACCGACCTTGGTGTTTTCCATCAATAACACAAAGAAAAATGCTGTGACCAGCAGCCACGTGAAATGAAGTCACAGACCAGAAAAGCTACAGGGACTCTTTATTCATTGTTTTAAAGAACAGATTTTGGCACTCACTGCCAGAAGAGGACTCCAAATTCTGAGTCCAAAGAAGATAAAGGTGCCAAGCACCAGGGCGGGACTTCACACACGTCTGTATTCACAGAGTTTCCTCATCCCGAACTAAAGCCCTTGTTAGCTCCTCACTGAGCGTGCTGCTTGTTTTGGATCTATACCTGCATTTCTTTTACGTGCAGGGAATGTAAGCCTGTCATTACCACACTCGGCCCCGAGGCTGAAAGGCTCATGTATCCTGGAACATCAGTCCCTTATCAGTCCCATCCCTCTGATTTATTAAGGTCACACAGAACAGCAAGAATTGAAGTCAAGAACCTAGAGATCCACCAAATTTCCTTGCCTTCAGAAACTGCATAGTTAATAGGGAAGAAATGCCTATTAAAAGCTTTATAATCAATTGAAGTAAGCTTTCTACCTGCAACATTGTGCAGGATTTTGTAGCATCTTACTCAAATTTCCTTTTTCTGTATCTCCGAAGTCATGCAAGTTTAAATATACAGATTTTATGGAACAAGTAATGGCTTTGACTGTTTTAAGTTTCCGCAGGCAACTCAGGGCAGAAGTAGTGATAAAACCATTTCTGAGTTTTTGAATACTCATTGTACCATATGATATACAAACTATTTGGCATTATTGCCTAGGATATTGTGCCTGTTCAGGATGTGCGATGTGGATGTGTTGGAATTGCTATGATTATTCTGAGTCATGTAAACAGATTATATTATTTTAAATTATTCTTCAACAAAATAGGTCTCCAAAATAAGATTGAGGAGTCAGATCTGCTTGCGATTTTTCTGCATTCAGTCGTCATTAAAAGACAACTATTTCTGACAAAATATGATTTTGGGAATAATTTCTTGCCTGGAGTGAAACTTCTCTTTTCCTTTTCCTTGCTAACTTTTTTTTTTCTCATTCTGTTTCTTAGGCTGCCTGATGTACAAATGCAGAATGGAGTTTTTGTTCTTTGCCAGGTGCCTTGCTATCAGTAGCACAGGAATATATGAAAAAATGTAGGCGTGGTAGTTGGTAAAAAGAGACAAATCCTATGGGTAATTACCCTCTTTGTGTTTCTCTGCTCATCCATGTCAAGCTTTTGTGGTTATCTGTCTAAAAATCTACCTCCTACTCCATCTTCAGGCTGGGTTAAAGGATGTTGGATGAAGAGACTGACATTTTCCCTGAGAAAGTATTGGTAAAAACAGAAGTTTACTTTAAAATAAATTCCAAGGCAACGGTGGGGACACAATCTGTGTGTTTCATCTGCCTAGAGGGCAAGTTGCAACGTTCAAAACCATCTTTCAGTGATACCGTTAAATATTTGAGACATAAAAGGTGAAAATTATCATGCAGTAAAAGTGTTTACTGTGAATGAGTCAACACCTGCAATAATCATCCCCTACCTTCTTGCATTTCTTCACTATGATTGTCATTTCAACCCACCCTTATATTTGCCCTGCCCTACTCTAATATGCCTTTTCCTTTTTGCATTTGCCTTTCTAATATCTAATTATTCTGCCTGTGCACAGATACAGTCTTTTATACTGGAGTCAGTTACCCTTGAAAACCTTCCCTTTCCACAGCAGCAAACCTTCCTTTTTTTTTGTCATGGGTCTATAGCCAAAGCCAGTAATATCTTCCTGCCTTCCAATCTATCAGGACACACTAAACTAAAGAAACTATATATGGAAGACAGTGTGATGGCATCAGCAGGAAATAACAGTGGACAGAAAAAGTAGCTTTTTACATTCTTCATGTAGGGTACTGAGGAGAACACCTTCAATTTCCACATCTGTCAATGTACTAAGAGCAAGCAGAATCTGTTGGAACTGGATTTTAAGTATAAAGGGAAGAAACTTGATAGTTATTCTTGGTTGAGGGTGGGGGGGGAAGTGGGTATTTTTACTTCGAAAAAATCCTGACTTTTTATGCTAGAAGAGGGAGTGGGAGAAAAAGAATATCAAATGGCAAAGGACAAGGAACAAAGCTATAGGATCATGTAAATACAATGAAGATAGAGGAGATGAGGGACAAACCCCAAATGTTAAACAAGGTGGATGAAAGAGGAACAGAACTATGGGTGAAGTGAGGGAGTATATTCGTGACCATTTATAGTATTTGGGTTTTGTTTGATGCTTATTACAAAAAGATTGTTTACTTACTTTGAACTGATTAAAGATATATAAATGTAATTATTTTGATTGCACTGTATTACAGGGTAGATGTTTTCATACTAAGATAGCAGTTATTACCAGATAGGAATTTGCAGTCTTGCTCCTCTGAATGCTAAGTTCAGTTACCATTTACATGTACAGGTTAAAGCACCTTACACCAACTTGATTTCCCCACAAAGTGTTGATTGTGAGTGTATCATGTACTTCTGGATGAAGGCCCAATTGAATGGGGAATTTGGTCTGCTGTACTCATTGAAGAAAACAGCAAAATTCTAATAACATTTTGACCCAAGTTTGTGTGCTTGATACACTGCCAGGTTAGAATGTGTTCCCAAAAAAATTGTTAAAAGTAACAGGTTTTTTTCTCCACCAGGTTGTTTCTTTTCCTTGTTCACAAAATACTCTTGTAACTTACTCCATTTTCTTTCTTCCTCTTTTTTTTTTTTGGTTCTCTCTTTTCTCTCTAACAAACAGGAACTAGAGAAATATCAGTGTGAATGCTTAGAAGTTAAATGCTGACACAGTGAAAAGTCTTAGGAGTTTGGGGCATTTGTTGGGTTGTTTGTTGGGTTGTTTTGTAGTTTCAGGGTTTTTTATTTAAATGCCAGGTTTTATCCTACTTGACAGTACATACAGTGTCATGAGAAAACAGAGAACACCATTTCTTTTCCTTTTCTTACAAGAATAAAAAACAATGATTGTATGAAAGTTCTACATAAGACTTGATATTCAGGAACAGATGGGCTTTGCTACAGTAGTATCAAAGAAGGAACTGGGAAGTTAAATTTTATGTATGAAGTTCTGAGACTGCCAGTGTGTATCTCGCAGTTTGTACAACAAACTGCCTCCCATGGATTTGGCTGTATCAGTTTTTCAAAACACTCCAAGGTTCCAAAATTTCTCTAAAAAAAATTTGCCATTTGCTCTGGACTTATTTAAAGTGGAACTTGACAAAACTTAAAAAACACGTTGAAATGCTTTATTGATTCAGTGAGGTTTCACTTCCTATTAATTTTGCAGCTGCCACCACTCAGTGTCTAACCCACTTAGATTAGAGGAGGCATGGGGAGTATCAGCTGCTTAGATATGTCCTGAGCGATGTCATGTGTTTCAGGCTGATTAAAGTGGTTGTGTCAGGATGCTAGAGACTGGGTGTTCCCAAAACAACAATGCAGTTTGCCCACAACATTATTTATTTCTTTTTTTTCCTCTGTGGAAGGGCTGTTCTTTGTCTGCTGGGAATAAGGCTGAGTGTTGCAGCATAGCTAGTACAGCTGACCAAGCTTTTCTCCTGTTCTCAAAGGAAAGTGAACGGGGGAAAAAAATAGACCAATTTGGATTGTGTCACAAAAATGGCCTCTTGCATAACCTTTAGCCAGCAAGGCTTGGCTCAAGTAGACAAGGCAGCAGCCAGAATTTTGGGAGATTCTCGGTACAGCCAGTGTTGGGGCAGTGCTTTAGAACTTCTCTTATGTCAGATAAACACTCAATCAGTCTTTGGTTCATCTGAGACTTTGTTTTCAGTTATCAAAAAAACCACTATAAATTGTGCATGCCCAGTAGGTCAGGCCAGAAGATAGATATCTTTGTATTCATTTCTGAAAAATGCTTTGATCTGCTTTTTCTTTTTCCTCTTTGAAGGTGTTCGGACAGCACCTCTTTCTTTGGTTCTAAAAGGTTGCCCTCACAGTGATTTGAATGAACCAGTGTCCCTGTGAGATAGCAAACATCAGAGAATTTACTGGAAGTATCCTTTACATTATCACATTATTGATTTAGTGTATGTCTTTTGGGAGACTGTTAAGCCAGCATTATTCTCTGAGTCTGCTATTGTTTCCATGTGGAAAAAGCTTTTCCATATGCTGCATTACAGTGTGAGACATAATTGTATATGTGGCAAAATGTTTCTGGACTTCTCACTTCAGGAGACTTTTTTTTAAAACTTTGTGATGAAGTGGCTTGCATTGTAGGGGAGAAACATAGAGGGGGGGAGGAGGATGATGAAGAACTCATAAGTGGTCTTTCAGTAACACTTGGGATTTCAGTTGTGTTCAGTAATTCTCCACTGTTGGTGTGCTTGCTTGGGCCAGACAGCAGTAACTAAAATGTCAATTGATTTTTACAGCAACCCAATCCAGTACTCTGGCATTTAATGCAGGCCATATTCAGCAAAAGTAAATAGAAATGGTATAAAGGTAAGTCATATTAGTACTTAGGTGACTATGATGAAATGGGAAATTCTCTGTTTGTCCAAGGTACCAAACTCCAGTTTGCTTGCTCTCTTGTGATGTGTTCAAGTCACATATACAGGGATGGACCTGATGATGGGATTGCTCCCCAGCATACTTTGTGCAAGCTCACTCTCAGCCTGCATGTGATGGTGAGCCAAGAGGCAGAAGTGGTCCCACTGAAGGGACCAGCTCTTCTCATGCTCACACCCCAGGGATGAGCACTCCAGCTGCAGCAAGGCAAGAGGTAGGCAGCGTATTTGCATTAATGCAGTGCTGTCACAGAGCTAATGTGCTATGCCTGGCATCATGCACCATGCAGAGGGTTGCACATGTGTGGCACAGAGTTCCGTGAGCCTCCTGGCTCAGACCTGGAGAAAAACATAGCTGGCTTGCCTAGGCTGATGTTTAATCACAGAATATTCCGGGTTGGAAGGGATCCATGGCAAGCCCATGGGTGCAACTAAGTTACCCCATACTTGATGCAGCCAGTGTTGGAACCAGTTACTCTGTATTTTTCTGGGTAAAAGAACACCAGGTATCTGAGCATCACTGCTGCATCCACCAACACAGGCTGGGCCGTTTCTCATTAAAAAAAACAAAGGGCCGGTGTTGACCTGCACAACACCCTGCTTTACCCTGCTCACCACAGTGGTGCAGGCTGCTGGGGTGGGAGTGAGGCATTTCTTCCTTCTTCCCCTCCCCTCTGCTTGTAACTGGGGTATTTTGTCAGCCTCTGTTTGATATGCATGCTTCTCCCTTGGCTCTTGCCCAAACTGGAAGGAGTGCACTGCTTTCCTCAACCAAGGGCTTGTCTAAACAACGATATTCTGGCTGCTTTAACGAGTGTTGTTCAAGTGCTAAATCCCCCTAAGCCTTGTGGAGTTGCATTAGTACAAACACTGCTGTTTGGGAAGCAATGTCTGCTTTAAAGCACCTCTCTAGGGCTGTGTACCAGGTGTCCACAGCAGCGGCAGCATGGAATAAGAGAGTGGTTTAAGCTTGCTGAATAAGACTTTAAAAAGCAAACCTGGTTGTGATGGTTTTATAGAAGCTTAAATAGTTGGGGGGGGGAAAGTTGGTGGTAGGAGAGTTGATGTTCAAACATACATCAAGCTACTTAATTATTTCCTGATATGTTTCTTGTTGCAGTGGGCTGGAAGTGGCCAGGATGTTTAGTGACGTCTTGCTGGTGTAGAGTGACCTGGTCCTTTTCCTGGCACACATCTCCTTGCCTGAGATCTGCAGTGTTGTAGACGTTCCTCCTGTGCAGTTTGGTTGCTATGAACTATATTTACCTACTGAGATACTAGGACTCGTCTACACCAGAGCACCTCTACCAGAGTAATTATGCTGACACAGCCTCAAAGCACTATAGCAACCATTCCCTCAGCTGCTTCACACAGCCTCTGTGTCTGAGGAAGCTGTGGTAAAGCAAGGCGTCTGTAACTGTCTGCAGCAGAGTTTCTGCAAACACAGGTGTCTCGGTCCTGTGGTGTTTTCTTCACACCCTTTGCTGGCCCTGTGCTCTTAGGAGCAGCTTGGGGAGCTCCCCCCTCCAGCTGGAGGGTAGGTATTACCCTGTGCCGTGCTGGCAAAGTTGTGGGGTTTTGTGCTGAAGCCCACACGACATTAGCTGGATCACCACCACCAGGCAGGTGAGCTGGCCTCTTCTCTTTCACTTCCCTTTGGTTTCACTTGCAGAACTAGAGGGGTTTTATTTCCCTTTCTGCCAAATAGGTGTCCCCCATGCCCCCCTCCCCTCCTCCCCGCTTTGTATTACTGAGCTTGTCCACAAACTCTCAAACTTTCTGCTGCTTTATTCCCTCCTTTATTCATTATTTGCTTCGGATCACTGCCCTCCTTACAACTGTCCACAGGCCCATCTCCTTGGAAACAGCAAAACTTGTTTATGTGAAAATAATAAAGAAAGTAATTGATATGTAGCTGTGCAGGCATGCGGGGGAGCCATGTTCCACTGGAGGATGTTGGAAAAGCAAGTCTCCACTTACGCTGCGTGCCAGAAGGTTGGGTGGTGTGAGCAAAAACCACCTTCTTCCTCTGCTGTTTCTGAAGTTGCCTTCCTTTATTCACAGCAGTGGTAGGAAATTTCTTGCCTGTGCATATGCTCATTTTTATGGACTTTTTTTTTTGCTAGTCTTTTTCATCACCAGTGTGAAGGGGTTGAATATCAGGAGGAAAATTTTCAAGTCTTGCTTATCTCTTATTTTGTGGAACTCCATGGTGATGCACTGTGCCATGCCAGGACCATCTCCTCTCCTGTCTTGGCCCTGACCACCTCTGTGGTCACAGGACTTTCTCATCCATATTTTGAGGTTTCTGCTGCTCCCTGCTTTGTGCCTTTCACTGCTATTGCCCCTTGTGCTGTTGGACATGGTCGGTAGAGCTGTTAAGGTCAGGTGTCCCTGGATGGTCTTTCCCAGTCCTTCAGGACAGAGGTAGGGAGGCCCATAAACAGCTTTTGTGGCCTTAAATGTGGTGGGGTCACCAGGTGGGACCTCTTCAATGTGATGGCAGGGTGCCTGGCTGGCTGCTGCTGCCAACCCAGCACCAAGAGCTTGTGGCCTGGCCTTGAGTAGGATGGCAGCAGGGCCCCATGGAGAAGTCTTTGGAAAAGACCTGTGGCACGGGAGTAGCCTGGATAGCCGCCTCTTTGGGACGAAGGGGGCTGCTCTGAATGTTGTGACCTCGGGGGTGTTAGCACACAAAAGTGGTGATGTTTGGGAGGCCCCAAGTCAAGCAAGGCCTGACAAAGAGATGCTTATGTTGAAGTCTCTGTGATGACAACTTGGAGGAAGAAAGATTTCTGCTTGCCTTCAGTTAAGTGCATACCTTGAAGAGGCCATGTGGCTGGAAGATGATTTTTTGGTTTTTCTTTACAGCCTTTGGAACTGGCTGTAAGAGCAGTGCTCCTGGAAACTCTTTTTGTTATTGAAAAAAATTTTCCCTCTTTGCTACCCAGTATGAATGGCTTCTCCTGGGGTATGCTTCATCAGCAGGCTCTAGTCTTGGTCTGTTTCATCCTCCTGTTACCAGATACCTCCTTTGGGTCATTTTCCTGGGGACTAACATCTGTAAATAGCCTTACCCAAGTGGGAAGACTGTTCCAGTTGCATGTCTTGTATTTTAAACACAAGTGATATCATAATTGTTGTATCACTGAACCTTCAAATAACCTGTTTTTCTGTTGGCTGAAGCTGTATAGACTCTTCACTTCTTACACTGTATCAAGTGAAATGCTTGATACTACTTTGATAGGTAGCTGCAGGATGATTTCAAACTTGCTTTAGCTTCCTAGAGGTTGCATTAGCCTAAAGCACTTTCTGCACATTTCACTGTCCATGTCTTGATAATCAAGCAAAATTGCTATTTGACAGGGTGTGAACTGTCTTCAAATGTGCTTCTCATAAAACAAAGAATGTGAAAGGGTGGAACAGAAAGGGAGTGAAGAAACAGGACTTAATACATGCACCTAATAATGGAGATAATGCTGGGGATATTGCATACTAAATATCCTCCTGTTATCTCACTGCTAAATGTGGAGAACTATATCTTTATTATGTAATAATGGTACATTATTTACCATATGTAATTTGGTTTTACATCCAAAAAATGGGGAGAAGAGCGCTAAGGAGGCTGCAAATGGAAACAGGCTGTAAAACCTGGAATGCTTGTTCTGCAGGGAGCATTTAGAGTCAAGACATTGAAGTCTGTAAAATAGCTAGTAGAAAATACTGTTAATACTTGGGTTTTAAAAGGACAAAAGTCAGCATAAGTTATTAGAAAGCAACTAGAAAAATCGTGGAAAATTTTGGTTGGTCAAAGGAAGCTATATTTAGTGTTATGAAAGACATTATTTGGGACTTGCATTAAAGACAGGATTCTTCTGGTGGGGTGTGTGTGTTATTGTTGTTGATGTTGTTGATGTTGTTGATGTTGTTGATGTTGTTGATGTTGTTATTACTGTTATTATTATTACTATTATTATTATGGTGCACATTACATGGTTTGATATAAATAGAGCCAAGGACAGCCCAGTGACATACTTTTGAAAAGGAGTCTGTTAAAGAAATAATAGCATTAAATGGCTCTTTTCCTACAGGCTATGGATTCTGAATCAAAGGACAGTTTCATAGGAAGCTTTCTTCAGCCACCAGATCGGATGCTTCCTGCAGCCTTTGTTTATATAGAATCAAAGAAGTTGGCAGCTGCTGCTGGTGACAGGCCTTCTCTCCCAAATAACCAAGGTATAGCCAAAATACATCCTTTAAATGGTCTTTTCAGTTGTTTCATGTGAAATCTCTTGAGCAAACTCCCCATCCTATTTGACTGAGTTCAATGGCTTGCTGCAGTTATCAGTCTGACATTGAGACAGGATGTATATGTGTCCTGAGGGAGTAGTCTCCGTGAAGTCATACGTCCAGAATGGAAACCTCTGCGAGTCTTCTAACATCCTCGTAAACTTTGGCTTTGAAATTTGTTTAACTTAAAATCATCAAACTTCCTCTGAAAGCAAAGGAGAATGCTTCAAACTCAGTAGAAGCAGTTCATGACTTCAAATACAGTAAAAAAAAGATCATTAGTATGGTATGCTGACTTGTAATTGGCTTTGCATAGTGCTATTTGACTTCTTTTTGTGTGTGTGTGTGTGGCATGTTTCCTTGGGAGAACTTTTGAACAATTCAGACTCCCAGGAAAGTTAGCAGCACGAAAGTCAGTCCCTATGAAATATGGTTGCCATGTGCCTTAATGGGTGACTACTCCCTGGAGCTCACAAGGCAAATGCTCAGTGGTTTAAGGTGTCTGGAGAGCCTGGGGAATCATAAGGATGCCCATACTTGGACTTACTATCATGGACAACTTTGCAAAGAGCCTGGGGAATCATAAGGATACCCATACCTGGACTTACTGTCATGGACAACTCTGCAACATTGCACAGACATAGCCTATGAGTGTGCAAGTGATCATTGTTCTTCACTTGAAAAATCTGTGATTTCTGTAGTAGTCTTATGTCATGCAGAGTTTGGGCTTTTTGGATTACAGTGATCAGTTTAGTGCTATGTCGCTAGGTGGTTAAGGAAATGTTTGGCGTGCCAATAGAAAGATGGAAAAGGTGGTCCCACTTCATCTTTCTCCTTTCTGGTATTTGCTTTTTGTTTTGTTTTGAGTTTTTGTTTGCTGTTTGTTTTTTGCTGTTGAGTGGTTTTGTTTGGTTTGGGTTTTTTTTGTTTTTATGGGTTTTTTTAATGGGTCTATGATGAGATGGTGAAAGTTCTTAAGGAGGTAGCAATATTTGATGGTATTCTTTTGATGAGAGAATTTGGAATAGAGAAGCTATGAATTATAAAATGTCAGAAAATAAGTTTGCCTTGTTACAGAACATGTCTTAAGCTTCCACAGGTGTGTATGATTTATGGAGAGCTAGCAGACGTTTTCTTGTAGCTGAAATTGCAGCTTTTATTTTTGGTGTAATTTGACACATACTGATTTGAGGCTCAAAGCACAATCTTCCAGACTTGTTTCTATTGTTTAAAGAATCATCAAATACAGGATACTAGATGTTGGAACATCACCTTTTGAAACAACAAAGTATTTAACAATGTATCCTTTGCTAAATTGTCCTTTGTATCTAATTTCTCCCCCTGTTTTGAGCAAGTTTTCTCTTTTTAATCTGTCCAGACCAGTTGTGTTACACCAGAACTTGTGACCTCACTTGGATAACTGTATTCTCTGCTTCTATTTACAGAGAAGCCCCAGGGTTTATTATATTCTAATTGCCCTGATTTCTTTGTGGTTGCTGCCATTTGGAGTGAAAATAGTTTTGCTCATAGGGCCAGAGCTTCATATGTCAGTTATGCAGGAAACACATCCATTTTCTCCCATATACATTCTGCATATGTTAGTATACAGGTAGGGAATAGAATTAATTTTGGGGGTGATCCTAGGAAGAAAATTTAGGTAGTATATTGTGATGTGAAGTGTTTTCTAATAATGATAATCATCATCAAAATAGGAACTGTTACTTAAGGTGTAGCTGTTGTGTTGTTTGCTAGCTGTAGTGGCAGCCCTGAAAACTCTGCAAGAAAAAATCCGCCGTCTAGAGCTGGAGAAGTCGCAGGCTGAAGATAAGCTGTGCAGCCTCTCCAGAGCAGCTGCTCAGTACAAGAAGGTCTTAAAGCACGAATCCTACGAGAAGGACGCAGCACATCAAGAGCTGATGCAACAGAGGAAAGGTATTTCTTTTGAGTGATAAGGTGTAGCCACAGCAACACTAAGACTGTATAATCCAGGGAGTGTTTTGTTTTGAGAAACTGCTGATTAATGCAGCCCCCTTTCATTTTTTGCTTCAGAACTGAGGAGGGACAGGAGCTTGATAATTGTGGATCAAGTTAAGATATTTTTTACATATATCAACCAAGTATTTCATAAGCCTTAAAGCACTTTTAAAGACTAAGTATGTTTCAGGTGGTATGTTTAACTCCTACAATAAGCAAGCAGCTGCTTACATAACACTGCTAACTTGAGAAAAGATAAGAGAAGAGAAGAAACCAGATTCTGGTTAGGTATCTGCTGATACAAATCAAAGTAACTGCAGTGCTCATGCCTTTGGAATTCAAATTAGGGACTAGCTTTGAAAAAACATTTTGATTCTCATGTCTTATATATAAAATGCATTTTAACCACATTACTTGTTCAGACTAACAAAACTATTCTTGCCTGTTTTGAAGACAGAGAATTCCTCAATGAAATGACAGTCTGGCTGAATGTGTAGCTCCCTTTGCTGTACTGAATGTCTTGTTTCTCTCTGTAGATGCAAGTGTGCAGTTAAATGCGGCACAATCCCGCTGCTCCCTGCTGGAGAAACAGCTGGATTACATGAGAAAAATGATTTCCAGTGCAGAACTGGAAAAGAAAATGATTTTAGAACAACAGGTGAAGCCTTTAGTATAATAACAAAGTAGTGACGTAGTTCAAAAATATAGAAACATGCAGGATCCGAAGTTTTTTATGGTCATGGTTTTTCCTCAGCTCTGCTCGGGCTGCTAGCAAACAGAAGCAGTTTAATGTCTGACTGATGACAACCATTCAATGAATTGTATGAAAAGCTCCTTGGGTGGAACTCCTAATGAGCAAAACCATGCTAATACTTGCACACTTGGTAGACAAAAAAGCTGCTGGAAGCTTAAGTTGTCTTTGTCTCCCTGGTATTTTTCATCATTTTGCAATTTAAAAAATATGAAATTTAAACTAATTAAACACCTTTACTGTGGTATGGGGTGGTTTGGTGTTTTTTTTGCTGTCTGAAACAATTTCAGTCAGTTGCCAACTCCATTCTTGCTTATTTTTTCCAGGCTCAGCTTCAGAAAGAGGAAGATCAGAACCGGTTGGAACTGCATGCAAAACTTGAAAAGCTTGAAATGTTAGAAAGAGAGTGTCTTAAACTTACTGCTGCTCAGAGAATTGCTGAAGTAAGCATGCATGGAATGACAGTCTGAAAGTCATTTGGTATAATTTTATGGCATACTATTAATAGTACTAAGTTTTGCAAAAGTTACCTCTGTTAAAGCATACCTGACTGAATGCCACCTTGGCTTCTTGTGCATGAGTCTTTTTTCAGTCTGCGTTTTAAAAATTCCTACAGTCCAGTTTGATCCCCACATTACAATTGCAAGCTCCTTCAGACTTCTGATTCAGCATGACAAATTGAAGTGGGACTAATCATTCTTACTTTCAAATTCAGGACAAGATCAAACGCTTAGAAGAAAAGCTGTGTAAAGAAGAGCACCAGCATAAGCTAATGCAAGATAAAACTGCTCAGGTAGACTGAAAAGATTTTATTTTATCTTATTTTTTAGTACTGAAGAAAGCTATTCTCTCTCTGTTCAAAATACCCTTCTCTTTTATTACATTTTAACCCCACATGTTTATTACCTAGGCAGAACTCCTGGAATACTACCTAGACCAGTTATAAACTACCTATTAGAAAACTTGCCAGGTGTGTTGCATATCTCAATGAAGAAAGATTCTACTTGGGTTTGTATTAGTGATACAGTTCATCAGCCTCAACACTGCTCTAAGTGACACAGGTAGAAAATTAATTTCTAGAAAATCTGTAACTGAATCAGGTAAACTGAATCAGTAACTTGAAAGTGGTCACATATGAAACCTTATATCCCAAGTGAGGTTGGTGATTATGTTTGTTTTCCTCCCTTTGTTAATATCTGTAGAAATCTAATACATAGAGCTGTACTTCAAAAAACCTTAATCAGTGATATGTTGTTCATCAAATGAGATCTTGTATAATTCATTATTCTGTGAAGCCATAATCAGTTCGTTGGGCCAGCATCCATCGGAGAGAGGAGTATTTGCCAAGGAGAGCAAAATCAAAGAAACCTTTTGTTAAAGGGGCAAGGTAGTCGTATTCCAAACCTCACTTTGTGCATAAGTAGCAGCCAGCTTGAAAGAGAGACCAGTTGTGGAGGAATTCCCTTGGGGTGGGGTGGGGGATGCAGCAATGAAGAGTAATATTGGAAGAACGTAAGCAAAGCTGATGCCTTAATTTAATTCATCACTGCTGTCAGCTTCAATACCTCATCAAAGGATGATGGGTTTTCATCAGTCCAGGAAGCTTTAAATAGCATGCAGATTTGTAGCCCAGTTATCTGACCACCTCCAGGATCCAGTAGAATGACAGTTGAAAACTTGTAGGTTTTTTGGTTTCTTGCTTAGACTGCTTGCTGCTGCAAAGCAAAAGGCCTAGTACAGAGATTTTATCTTCTGACAAACATGGTAAGAATGACTTTCTCAGAGGAGGTAGTCTAAGCATTTGCTCAAGAGTGGACTTAGGTGCAGTAAACTGAGTCCTAAACTACTGTTAGTACCATCTTAGTACACTGCAGGATGGATTTAGGTCTGTTGGATCTGGGCTGGGAAGCACAGGGTGTGGTGTGGTTCACTTCCTCTTGATGACAGAAAAGCCAGAATATTCTCACTTTAGTGGGGGACCTCCAGCCTTGTTTAGCTGGAACTGTAACACATGCCAAAACGAAGTCCTTGTCCTACGTTTAATTGGGAATAATTATCATCCTGTTTATCATGGGCTTTGATATCAACTTTGAACCACCGAGCAATCTGAGGATTGTCCAGCAGATTTGACCTCAGTGTTACACAGACAGGCTTAGTTCTCTCTGTCCCCAGATTGTAAGAGCCAAATGTTCATACAATTTGGATTTTATGATCAGATCCTCAGCATGTGGCAGGATTGGCTTATCACAGTTGCTGGTTGTCACAGTGGAAAAATACAGCTGCTGCTGCAGCTGAATATGAAAATGAGGAATACTAAGACAGAGCTGCAAGATCTGCCTGATACCCTCCCTTCCTAGTAATCTGTTCGGTTTTTAAGAGTAGCTTATGCCTTCCAAGCAGGACAGTTAATAGTGCCCTTAATTGGTTCTTATCCATGCATGACAGAGAGAATTAATTAAACCTTGCTTTTTCACACTTCTAATATTACACTAAATGGCTGTTTTCTTTTTTGCTCATTGCCACAGCTTCAAACAGGATTTGATATAAACAGAATTTTGATGTCTTTGGTAACATCTCAATGTGAACCTGAAAGGGAAAATGGGAAGAACAAAAAACCTAGGAAGGTAATGTGGAAATTTTTATTAGCAATTTGTTGCTGATAGCATCTGACTCGCACAGAGACTGGAATTTGTGAAAAATGGTGATGTAAGAGGTAAGAGCAGATTTGATTCATCTGCTGCACTTTACTCCACTTCTAAAGTGACAAACAGTGCTAAATAACTCCTTTTTTTCCCTTTTTTTTCTTTCCTTCAATTATTAAAATGGTACTGAGGCTGGTAGGACATCACTGGAAAGCCTTCCCTTACTAGCTTGACAATAACCTCTGTTAAAGTCTTACTGCCATCCCCCATGTCCTGTCTTCACTGCCTTTCAGTTTATCTGGCAAAATTCGTTTCCAAAGGAGTTTTAGCTCAGCATCTTAAGATGGCGTGTTTTGGGGGGATTATTGAAATGAAGAGAATTTATTTTGCAACACATGTTACCGATCAGTCAAAATTTTGCAACTGTGGTTTTGAAAACTTAAGTAAACAAGGTTCAATTCCTTTAATGTTAGCCTGATTGTTGAACAATCTCTTACATGCGTATGGAATAAAATTTACTTGTGTCAGCTATTGGAAAGTCTTTCTTGTTACACATACAGGAGGTAAAATATTTTTTTAAACCAGAAGAAAATTGAGGTGATGCATTTCACTGTGTATTTACTTGAATTTTACTTACAAAAAAAAAAGTTTAAGATTGTACTCTTGGGTCAGCAGATTGGAATTTCTTGTTGTGTATTTTCTTATGGCAGAGAAATCCTACAACGAAGAAAATGCAGCTTTCACAATTACATGTAAAGGCTGGTGAGCTACCTTTTGTGGCTGGCAAGGTAGGTGAAAACCACTGTTCTCACTGAAGTGGCATCTACAGTTTGAGTAAGGCTCTGTAGTTGTTAATTACTTCTGTAAGCCACTCATAATTCTTCTTTAAGTCTGTCAGCTCCAGCCATTCTGTCAGTGCAAATGTACAAAGTGTGTTGCATATTATGAAGCATCGCAATCCATGTATCTCATCACGAAGACGAGGAGGAGCTACGTCTGGGATTTCAGGACACAGTGCACTTTCAAAATCTGTATCCTCTTGTTCCACATCAACCACTGCCACCAGGAGCCTTTCAGACCTTCTGTTGGCCCTACAGGATGAGCTGGGCCAAATGAGCTCGTGAGTACCCATCCCTGGTGCTGTGAGTACACGTGACTTCAGCGGTAGCCCTGAGAAGCAGCAGGGGTGCTATAGTCGAGCCTAGCCTGTTTTAGCTATAGGGCTACTTGTTGACAGAATGACCTGAGCAGGCTTGACTGGTAGGATTTTTCTCATTCAAAAAATTCTTTCTATCCTGGTGTTTCACTGGTCTTGTTTTTCTGCTCCCACATCCTGTATTTAAACAAGCTGCTACTGAAGTAACAGCTGCAGCAAATGAAAAGCCTTTCAGACCTGTGATTTTTAGAAATTTTAAAGATATTCTGAGATATACAGGGTAAACCAAAATCTTCTCCTCCTGGAGAGGGCTGCAAAGGTGGTGCTAATATTGAGTAGGCCTGCAGGATGCAGTCAGTCTGGGTGGTGGAATGGGTTAGTACAGCTCTGGCATGAACAGCCCTGTCACAACATCTCTCGTGTTCCTTTGTACTCACTCTCTGTGTTCTTTGCTTACCGGTGTACCTGCCGGGTCTTTGTGCTGAGTCAGTCTGGTGCTCGTACCCTTTGCTTGTTGATAGCAGGGGAACCTGCTGGTCCTGTAAGAGGGTTGTGAAAGAGGAACAGTCTCCTGCCGGAAAATGGGCAGGGTGTGGAAGAAGCTAACACTTTAGATGGGAGTGTGTGTATCTTTCTAGCCATGCAGGTAAATGGGGATTACAACCTGTTGTGTTTTAGGCATCTTCCCATTAATGCAGGCTTGTAGGACTGTGGGCCAAAGCTCTGTAGCTGGTCGTAGCAGACATGTCAACACGATGAGCTGTGGTTTGAACAGAGGAGGATGGGCTGATTAAACCAGTTAGGATGTTGACACTGATTTGAAATCCTTGATGTGGCAAAATTTAAACTGGCAAGCAATCTCATGTTCAAAAAGCAATGTCTAGCTTACTCATGGCAGTTCAAGGACAGGCTTTTTTTTTTTTTGTAGCAACAACCAGTTGCTTCAATTAATCTGTCAAGGAGAAGCAGTTACTCAGAAGTCAGAAAAGAAGCTCTGACCTTTGTAAAGGGACTGCTTATCTAAGAGGGGGTCTCTGGCTTCAACTTGTTCAGGTGTCTAGGTGTCAAGATCTACACAATTTCTTTTACTTAATCTGGTTAGTTTAATTAAGAAGCCCACTTTGCTGTAAATCTTTTTGAGTAGAATATTTTAATTTGAATAGTTTGTCAGAAAAATTGTAACTTGAATGTACTAGTTTAAAAAATACTTTTGTGTATTACACTAAGCCTTCAAAGTCTGCTAAATTGGGCAGGAAGTGAAACTGCATAGCTGCTGTTCACTTTCGAAAATCTCATTTTGCACATTATTACACATGTAGTTGTTATGCCTGTGGGAAGAGGGAGAAGTAAGATGGGCATCAGCTAAAAATTTGGAACAAGAAAATCAGACTCACAGGAAAACCTTTTCCTTTTCTCATGTTAATATATTCCAGATTAATGTGTATTTTGTGAGAGCAGAAATAATGCTAAATTTCTGTACTCTGCACAAAATGACTAGTAACTCCTGAAGGAAGAAATCCTAGAGACTATATGATGAACATGTAGATTGCCATTCTTGTCTTTAATAGTGATCATCAAGAACTTCTAAAGCAGATACAGGAGACTCAAGACTCCCAAGCTCATGAAGACCTGGAACAGGAGCTGGATTGCCTTGTAAAACAAATGGAAGTTAAAGGAAAACAGATGTCCAAGCTGAAAAAGCATCAGGCTGCTGTAAGAATTAAATGTAAACTCTCTACCTAGTAACATTCTTGTTGAAAGGCTGCCACCCCTCTGCCTCCTGCTGTCATCAGCTAGAATGTTACCGGAATGTTTTAAGCCAAGATGTTCCAGTATGGGTAATTATAATTAGACTGCTGGCTCATATTTTTGTACCTCCAATTCCTTCATTTGATCAAGAAAAAGTGCTTACAACTGGCAGTTAGGAATGTATGCTGGGGGGAAAGCTTCCTGCCCTGTGGCAGCTCTGCAATACAGAGCTGGGTTGCTCTGTCTGTCATTTCTGCTCACCATGTTAAGACAAACTGTTGAAATTTCATTCCTTTACATCCTGTCCCTCAGGGGAATGAGAAAATAGAAGCTGTAATTCCTGTACAGGCTGGATTAAATGTCTTTTATATTACTGAAAAATTGAAGCTTTTTTATTAACTAGTCTGTTGACCAGAGCTTCTCCAAAATTATAGCAGGGCAAGCCTTTCAGTTTTGTTTAACCCTTAAACTGTCCTCATTCTGTCAGTATTTAGTTTACAGCCATAGATAATAACTTTTCATGCATGCTAATTAGTAAATCACTCTTCTATAGTTGAACAGCTTAACCCTTTTGTAGCAATTTGGTTTGGAGTATATGATTAAACATTCAATCCATAGTTCTGCCTGATTGTTTTCTGTTTTTTCATCTTATGTTTCAAGATAAATACTCACTTGAGAACTTTGGTTATGCAGGAAACAAAACTAAACTCAATGTGAGACCTTATGAAAAGGGGAGGTGATAGTTAATTTAAATCTGACCAGTTTTATTCATATTCATTTTTTGATGGATTTTACTCACTTAAACTTCTTATTGTCCATGTGATTGGAAGCATAGAGGTGCTTTATGTCATAGCAGATGTGTCAGACTTGCATGTTAGCAATATGGACAAAGGGCATTGACTGCCGAGTTCTCACTGCCTCTCTTGGCAATGTCAACTGTTTTTTTTGATAAAACTCTTATATTCTTGAAGAGCCAACAATTACAGTGTTACTACTCGCCTGAAAATCTTGCTGACTTCATCCTCAGGAACCTAAGACAGCAACTGCACCTTTGTTTCTTTCTTTTGCGTATCTTTATGGCTACGGTTTGCCTTTGTTTGGGGATGATGAAGAATAGTACATACAATGTGGTGCAACCTTGTCGTTTTTGCCTCTTATCAGTGTGCAGATCTTCTGGCAATTCCTCTGTGCTCTACAGCCTGGTCAGAACACACCCCTTAGGGTCATGCTGTAAATAGTAGCATTTGTATGATTACTGTCCATCATACCCTGGTTATCAATACAGGCCATTCCTCTAGCTCCTTGGCCTGTATTGCTTTTTTCTGGTGCTTTTGCACACAGACATTTCTATTTGTATTTTGTAGAGACCAATCTTAATATTTCTGATGCATATTTCTGTTTCTAGAACCTGCCGTACTGAAAGTGCCATGCTAATCTCTGTATTTCACAGTTAATAATATGTTCTAGAATGCAATTAAAGTTAATTATTTTTAGAAATGGACTTAAAGCCTAAATTGGCATTTGGAATGCTTCCAGCCTAATTTTATCTTTGGGAAGTGACCTTTTCATGCCAAGTGCAAGTCAAGACTCATTATTTGACATTTTAAAAAATGTTCTTTAGCAATTAACCCTATTTATTCTGTTTTCCACTTTTGTTAAGGAGGCTTCCAAATTAGCTGCTTAGATCCAGTAACTGATAATTACCAGTATAAATTTTAGAGGTTATTGGTTGTTTGGTTTTTTTTTATTAGGGTAGCACAATCTGAAATGGAAAGAGACTGTTCTAAATACAGATTATTAAGAGATGATATTCCATCTCTCTCAAGCAAGCATTTTTATGTTAGGGAGCGATGGGATTTAACAACCAATTGAATGTGGGTGAGATCAGTTTTCTGTGGTGGTTTCTGTATGGGCAATGTCAGTTTTCTGTTACAGTGAGACAACCGTGCAAGGTTACTAAGTTTAAACTTTTCTTTTTTTTTTTTTAATGTCCCTTAGACATCTGTAGTTTGGGGTTTAAGTGCAGTTAGCTCTACAGCTGTGGGTGTTCAGAATATGTAACATGCTAATTAGTAAATTTTTTTTTCCTAGCTGGAGAAATTAAAGAGAAAAACTCAGAAATTGAAGCAAGGAGCAACTCATGTCAAACTAAAGTGTGGCGAACAAAAGGAAGCAAAGGAGATTGAAGTCACTGTAAAGGAAAGTATGTCTAAACCTTGTCCTGGGCAGAAAAGCAGAAGCTCTCTTCAGCTGCTAAAAGCTGTGAGGAAACTTCAGTCATCTCTGAAAAAAGATGATGTCATCTGAGAAGAATAGCTCTGAAGTTTGCTGTGTTAGAAGTTTTTGAAGTTGTCTGACATCTAGTAAACTTTTAGTTGTACAAAGTATCTTTTAAAAATAAACTGGATACAGTAGATATGTACATTCTAAATTGCCTACTCTCTAGTAGGTCAGTTTGTTCACCTTAGAATTAACTTTCATGTAGTGTTGCTACAACCCAACCACACTTCCTTATAATAAAGTGTTTTAGTGGACTAATGAAATGTTATTATTTGTTAACTTGTCAAATAAAATTTTATACTTTTTTTACACTTAAAATAGTATGTGAACTTTGGTGTCCTATTTCTGTGGCTGCCAAGGAGATATTTAGAGCTTGCTTTTCCAGAATGACTTGGGCTAGTGCTTCTGTACAAATAAAAACAAAAGCCTTCCTTTTCTCTAATAACCAGATTCAGATCACTGTGAATAAGGCAGAAGAGGTATTGTCTCTTTATTTATATATGTTTTCATTATTATTCATATTATTACTTTATAAGCTCTATTGACAGTCTTAGTATTAGGGACAGCTGGGGTCTGGAAGCACAACCCATGACTTGGTTTAGCCACAATATCATGGGTGTGTTCTTGATACGTGCGTGGAAGGGGCCACTGCCAAACCCTTGAGTGTTTGACTTCTCTTTAACAGAGCCTGCTTCTAGCACAGTAAAAAGTGA
Source organism: Melanocharis versteri (assembly GCA_013397845.1). Taxonomy (NCBI): domain Eukaryota; kingdom Metazoa; phylum Chordata; class Aves; order Passeriformes; family Melanocharitidae; genus Melanocharis; species Melanocharis versteri. The sequence continues at coordinate 349,965 of VZTG01009485.1, forward strand.
CTGAGCTGTCATAGAGGAGACCTTCAGCTGTGTACTTGTTACCAATCTTCTTATTTATGGATTATTTTTGGCTTTGAAAAGCACATTGTATGCTTAAAGCTGCTTAGACAAAATATGAAGCATGCTATTTTTCCATGGTGCAGATAGCTTTTCTGAGATAGGTTTATGCATTTCTGGATACTGGAATCACTGATACTGGTAGGGATAGGGCACATAAATCTCTCTGGCTCCTTCTATGCCTTGACCTGGTATTTTTGTTGACTACAGAATCCTGGGAAGAGGGGGTTATTTTAGAGCTGGAGAAACAGGGCCCTGGCTCCCCACTTGGGCAGGAGCTGTGGTGGAGGGCTGCAACTTCGGGTCTGTCAACCAGGTACTGGATGGGGCAGTGTTTAAACGATGGCAGCATTGAACAGTCAGTCTTCAAAATGTATGTGCTGACAGGGGCTGTCCCAGAAAAAAACTTGTGTTTGCCCTTCTGTGGGGTGAGTGGCTGGAGGGAAAGGGAAACAGTTGAACCTGGTCCTGCCGGCAGCTGGGCGTTTCTCATCTCTGCCTGTTTCGGAGCGGGGCCAGGAGCTGAAAAAGCTGTCTTGCTTAGAGCCAGGAGCTGGGCTTTGAGAGGGGAAAATAGGAATGGATGATACGTGAGCTTACATTGGCTGACTGGTTGCATCCCTTGTATTTTGACTCAAAAGATTTAAATACATTTTAATAATTCTTTTCTGCTTTTTCTTTCTGAAGCTTTTATTTCAGTAGTGCGTGTGTTTTCACACACCAAAGCAAAGCAGATGCGTTTCAGCATTGGCTGAGAGATTCAAACCAGATACAAAGAGAGTGTATCCCAAACCAGTTTTCTTGCTTGAAGAAAGGTACAAAATTTGTCTTCAGATTGTATCTTGGGAGGGAGTGGTAGGGTAGGAGGTCAGGTTATGTATTTCATTTATTTATTTATTACCATATTTACAGTTTGAGGCAATTGTCAGTCGTGTAAAATAAGTCTTCAAAGAAATATCCATCAGAGAATAATTCTATAGAGGCTGCATTGGGAAGGTAAGTTTTTGCTCAACTGTGGTGAAGTTCAGCTCCATGAGAATTAGGCAGATCACAGTGCATTTTGCTGGGATCGAATGCTTCATGTCTTTATGCTCCAAAAATGTTCTGGCCTGGAACTCCATAAACGTACATTTGGAGAAAGCCCAGTGGTCAGAGCAGGCTTCTTCACAAGAACAATATGTTTTTGGCTTAGTAAGTGCTTACTCTATTCTTTTGCAAATCCTTGTTTTGATTTATATCCTGCATGTTTTTGTTTGTCTTCTCAGATGAAACTGTATATATCTCTTTTTTATTAATGGTTTGGATCTAACTCTGCAGGGCAGCAGACAAAAACACACAGTGTTCCCAAAAGAAAGACTTATCGGTTTATTTACTTGAAATTTGGGTTCTTTTACGCTGAGTTGTCGCAATTTTGCATAACAGGTTTTATTGATATTTGAATTGAGGGTCATATTTTATGGTTAGATATCAAGGAAAGTGGACAAGAGATGTAGGTCAAGCAGTATGATTTAAAATACAGACCAACAAACTGCATCCAACAATAGTTCACTTTCCTGCTGCTAATGGAATATGCTAGCACAATTTAATGGCTTGGTACTTGAGCCTGCTGGAATGACTTTGTCCTAGTACAAAAGATGTTCAGTTTGAGCATGTGTGTTACAATCTTCTAACCAGCAAAACTGGAGGTTGGACATAGCTATAAATCCAGTGTGTTCTGGGAATAGAAGCTGGCAAAAACAGAGCTAAATAATCAGGGCAAGATCTTGCTGGGATTTGGATACTGGCTAACGTAACTAAGTGCAGATGTTTATGTGGACTGAAATACATTCCCAGAATAAGAATATTATACAAACACATGATGATTTTATAGCAGGAAAAAAAGCCAAGGAAGTGAGGATAATAAAACAAGCACTCTTATTCTTGATGAAGCACGTTCTGTTTCCCTCTGCTTGCCTGTACTGAAGTGGTCAAGGCTGCCTCTACTGTGTCCCCTGCTGGGGCCTGTTGAAGCTTCTGCAAATTGCTTGGGTTGAGGCTTTGGTGCTTACCTGAAACTCTCCATGGGCTTCCATGTGAATGCCACAGTCTTAGATGAGAGGAGAGAAGCAAGCATTTCTGAAAGTGTTACTCTGAGGGAACAGCTGAAACAGGTCAGATGAATCTTATCCCAAATGCCTCGTTATTAGTTTTACAGCCGTATCTGTTATTTTTATCTGAAACCCACCAGCTACATAGTGGCATCATTTCTTCTCTCTTGGATCCTTCTTATTTATACAGCTGAAGAACTGCCTGCTCTTTATTTCCCTTAGCAATTTTTAATTTAGCTGGTGTTTCTTGCTTTAGTTTGGGCTTCCCAGCCCTGACTTTTGGGTTAGCTGCACCACTGCTTTTTTNGATTGTGTCAACTGTTCAGTTTTGACACCTGAATACACACATGGGAGCCAGGAATACCAGCTTTTTCATTGCGTGTTTACCACAGAATTATGGCTGAAATGGAACGGAATGTCAAAACATAAACTAAATCCATTTCATGTTGTATATTGTAAGCAAAACTTTAGATCTCCCTGGCAGGTCAAGTGTGTCCTTAGAGTGAAGAGGAAGCAGCTTCAAACATAATGCTGCAATGTATAAACAGAGTGGTCACATACGAGACTTTCCTTGGCAAGGATGAGATGAAAGCTAAAATAATGTATCCAAGTTTGGCACTACACTTCAAGGAAGCTGTAGACTACTTGGAGAATATGTGGAGGAAAAACAGGGGTGAAGAACACTTGACGAGGACACTTGAGACAAAAAAGAAAGTAGTTGGACTTACATCTCCACTCTGCTTTCTCTAGGTTATAAATCTTGAGAAACGTGGCACATTGCTGAAAAGGTGAAGGGAATAACATTCTATTTGTGCTTATGAATAGGACATAAAATAGTGGGCTAAAATTCAAGCTTTCCAAAGATAGTGTGAGCTAAACACTGACATCTAGGCTAGGAGGTTGTTGACCGTCTGTAATGACCATCCATTTTTAAGAACAGGATGGACAAATACCTTTAGGGAACAGGTTTACTTTTTCCGGCCCAAGAGCAGTGAAAGTAGAAAATGGATCATAAAACCCATCCTGGTCCTATCTCCTTAGGGCTCTGAAGTGTTCCAGCAGTTTGCCATGTTTTGCTTTTGGATGAGATCTAGGGGGCCTATTTTAATGGTCCAATTTTTCACTTGTGTTTTAATTTTCATGCATTCATTTTACTCAAATAGATAAAAATTATGTAGTGCATGCTTCTTGTAAGTATATTTATTGTAGAACCTTAGAATATCTCAGGATGGAAGTGAGCCATAAGAACCAAAGATTCTAATTCCCTACTCTTTGCAGGACTACCTAAAGCTAAACTGAATGACCAAGAGTGTCATCCAGATGCTCCTTGAACTCAAGCAGGTTTGGTGCTGTGACCATTTCCCTGGGAGCTTGGTCCAGTGACAGACCACCCTCTGGCTAAACATCCTTTTCCTGGTGTCCAGTGTTGATACATGAGAATTAAAAAACAGTTCTCCTCCAGAAGCTTTCTCAGCTCCCCCTTCTGAGATACAGGCACACTAGGAAGGTGACAGAATTGTGAAGGACGCTTGTCAAGGAACTCCACTGCATAGCTGCGCATTGTAATATGTGTTTATAGGATTGACAAGTAGCCAGATGGACTTTTTAAAGGCTTTTACAAAAAAAAAAAAAAAAAAAAAANAAATTAAAAAAAAAAAAAAAAAAAAAAAAAAGAGGTGGAAGATAAGAGTTTGCCAAAAAAAGAAAAAAAGTCTTCTAATTAAATAAATTCTACTGTTTTAATATAGTCTTTTCATATCATTGAACTTGCTTATTCATAAATACAGCATGTCAGCTGTGTCAAGCCTGACGAATGTTTGGATTATACCAGCTTGTGTGTAGTATCCTGTTGAACATTTTTTTTCCCTATTGTTTTGTTGGAATTCCAAAGAATGCATCTTGTTTCAGAAAAGAAAGGGAAGTAATACTGAAGAAAGGCTTACAGGCAGGTAGATAAAAAGCACACTGGTTTAAAAAAAACCTCTTAAATCTTTGCCAAGAAGTAACTGAAAATTAAAACCAGAGAAAGTAATATGATTTTTGAAATCTGGGCCTGTAAAGACAGAATGGGAGGGGTCATAATGCTGTTTTCACAGCAGTAACACAGCATAACCCTTCTTTCATCTGAGTAGTAATGTGCACCTGGCTCTGCAGCATTTATTTATGTGATAACTCTCAGTTAAATTCAATGCCTAATAATTTTTCTGTATCTACCACTTCCTTAGATTTTTTTCAGCATTTTTTTTTATTCGGCATATTCTCCTTTTGCAGGTGCCAGAAGCAAATGCCCTTGTTATTCAGGCTGCTGTCATGCAGAGGGTGTTAGAGAGCTGGGAATAACCCGGAGAAGGGAGCACACAATAGTGTGCTCCAGGTAGGGCTCCCGCTGACTGCGAGGACCCGGGAGCCTTCTCTGGCCCAGCAGGTTGCACTGGGCACATTTGAAAATAAAACCGGTATGAAACTCCTTCCTGAAAACAGACATGAAAATGCCAGTATTTGCAGTTCTCTTGTGTGAGACGCAAATTTTTTCTTCTTCTATTTCTTCAAAAGGCAGGAATCTATGCCAGAGCGGGTGGGCTGGGCCAAGGTTCTCTTAATTGCCTAATGTTTTTGTGCTGCTCTAGAACATCTATGTTGCGGGTTAATTTTATTTTCAGTTTTTAAGTGGGTTTCAAATTTCTAGGTTTAGTGGTCTAAATTCTGCCATTTTCCTTGTATGAACTGTTCTGGTTTTTTTATACCTGTAATACTTCCACTGGGTCAGCTTAAAGGAAGGACACTTCATGAATAAGTCTTAATAGCACAGTGGTCTTTGATGGCTGATTAGCTGTTGTTTTGGTATTACTCTCTGATGCTAATGATATATATGCTCTTTAAGTTTCCTATTATGTCAAGCTGCTATTGTTTATGAATGTGTGATTTGCTGATTATTTCTGATTTTTATTCAAGTTTTTTGCAGACAGAATTACTCAGCTAGTCCAGAGTAAATATTTGCACATCCTAAGATGGAGGAGATTTTGTACACATGGCAGTGTTATTGGACAGTTTTATCCCCTTTATCAGGAGAGAACCAAACACAGGATCTATCATGCATACATCTAGCACAGCATCTCTTCGTGAAAAACTGTGTGTCAGCAATGGCTTTTTTCCCACCCAAATAAAAAGCTATTAACATGGAGGGTAATTTGTCTCTAGACTTTCACTCCCAGCTGTCTACTTATGATGAGAATTACCTGCTCAGCAAGATTCACTATTGGGACTAAAATTCCCTTTTCCTCATTGGGTTGGAAACATTTGCAAACACTTACAGATTACATCTGAGATTACTCTCAGGCTAGGATTCTTCATGCAGTGGGAATGCAATGGCCTTCTAGCTAATACAGGAAGAAGATTCAGAAATGCAAAAGTAACAGTCTCTCTTTTATCTATGTAAGCAGAAAAAATTCAGTTACATCAAGGAGAAACACAGCAATGTAGTTCAGAGGGCTGCAAGGTTTTCAGTGGCAAGGGGAAGTTCCTGACAGGAAAGAAAAATCCAGTGAATATGGTGACATGGGAAGATCATTGATTTACAACCAATAGTTATAGTGTGTCACCTACACTCTCTGAAGGTGTTTTTCTCCAGGTAAGACAAGCACTCTTTGAACAGTGAAGTGTAATTATGAAGCATTCAAAAAAGTAAACAGAGGAGGATGGAACTCCATGTAAGAAACCTATAGGTTTGTAAGTAATGAGCTAGGCTGCGTACATGTGACTTTCAATTCTTTTAGCAGATTGATTTTACTAGCAAGGAAATGTTGCAGTGATAAAAATTATTTAGGTAATTAATGAGCTGCCTGCGTGCCGTGTAGGTAGTGTTGAGCTGCTTGGATTTGAGGAGATCTAGGATGAGAAGGAGAAAGCTTGGAGAGATTTTTTTCTGCATTATCACTATGATGATGTTTTGATAGAGCAGGACACTGTTGGGGACTGAGACATCTGAATGAAGTCTGCAGACTTGGGGAATATTTATTTCAGCATCACCTTTTGAAAATAGTTTTTAATACTTCCTTATTTTATCCAATTCCTTCAATAATTTTATCAGTGCTACATGTCATTGACAGTGAATAAACTTCTGGAATTATAAATAATTGATCGTTACAGTATTTTTTTCTCTCTTTTGTGTTTCATTTTGTTACATTATGTGTTACATTTTGCTACTGAACAGTTTTTATGCTTTCTAAATGACTAAGAAAAATAACTGATATGTTCTTAACTCCAACTCTCCAGCATTTGCCTATTTCTCATAGAATGAATGTGGCTGATGAGAAATATCCTGATGTGGTTCAAGACAACTGGGAAAAATTAAGAAGTGCTTTAGACAGGAGTTCATATATTTTTAATATAGATGTGCTTCCCTGTTCAAGAGTTTTGAGAAGAAATTGTGAGGAATTATCAGCTTTCCTTTAAAACCACAGTCCTACAGATAATGAATGCATTTGTTGATACATATTTTCTGAGAAAGGGCAACACTGCAAACGTCACCATCCTTGGTTTGTACGCTTGAGAAATCTGGAGTGTGGCTTTTAAAGTCAGCAGGAATCCTGGAAATCTGGTGCTCAAATTCCAGAGTCTGGAGCCCTGAATCTGCAGCGGTTGCTCCTTTGGCCTTACTGTGCCTTGGACTGCAGAAACAGGCAGTTCAGAAGGATATTTGTGGGATCAACTTGATGAAGAAGCCAATATGTTGTCCCAATTATGCCAAACCCTGAAACTCACCCTTCCAATTTACTGCAACAATGTTATTTAAAACATTTCTGTGGATGGCTTGTTTCTGGATAAACTAAGAGAAGAAGGCTCTTGTTTAAAGACTTATGCTGAAGTATCTCTAGTAGCCTCTAGGCTCTCAGCTGTCTGTTTATGATCAGAATTAGCTGCTCAGCAAGATTCACTATTGCGACTGGGCATCTAGGAGTATCTGCTTGTGGTTACTCTCAAGTTCTCTCTCCTTTTGAAGGAAGGGAGGGAGTTGTTTACCTAGAGTTACTCGTGTGAGTGGTACTTAGCAAGCAAGGTAGCATTCCTGTTGCAGAGTGTTTAAAACCTAGAATTTAACCCATGCTGTTACAGAGCGGGAACAGCGTGGAACTGTAGCAGTTCACAGGATTGTCTCTGGAAAAGTACAGCCCCTCTCTCCTGGGAATTAGGCAGGTGTATGCCTCATCCATGCAGGTAAGGAGTGGGATGCCCAGGGTGGAGGAATGAAAAGGTGCTGTGACTTGTCCTCACTGTCTCCCTTCTCTGCTGAAAATCTCTAGCGGATGTACCTGTGGATCAGCACAGGGCAGGAAGGCACAGCCCTTGGCCGGAGTGGCGCTGCCCAACCAGTGACAATTGATTGGGAACGGTGCTAAGGGAAGTACAGACTTACCTGGGACATATAAGGGGTCTGTAGCATTTAATTAGTGGTCTAACCAAGCTCTCACTGGTCTAACTGGTGGTGCTGGTGCAGCCATTTTTCACACCTTAGCCCAAAGGGGTCCCATGATGGGGAGACACAGAAGCACTCCTCAGGAGTATGGTGCTACCAGGGCAGGAAGAGCAGGGTTAAACTCTTCGTTCCAAATGCAGCCTCTTGAACCTCCACATTTCTCTTATATGAGCAGGATAGACGAGGGATGATCCATGATCTTGGATACAATAGGCTAATAATGTACAGAAAAGCGAGCAAGACCTATGGCGTTACAAAGTTCACCTGAGCCACTCTGTGCGGTAGACCCTTATTAGTATTAAAAGCAAATCAGACGTGCTCTGGATCATTTTGATCTTCAGTATCTGGTTATCTAATATTTGAGGAACAGTTTCATCTTACCATCACAAGTGTCGTTCATCTGCTATCTAGATCTGAGCACCATAGATGAAACAACAGAATGATTAGAGAAGACATTAAAAATAAAGCTGAAATAAAGCATGGAACAGAAACACAGATGGCCCTTTATTGATGAAACAATAAGATAAAAATTGTATTATATGTAGTTCCAGTAAACCCCAAGAGTTTTGCTGAACTTTAGCAAATTCTATTTTACCTGTTAGGATCTTTGCATATATGAGCAATACTCACCAATACTGGATAAAGAAGAATCAGCTGATACTTATGAAAACTTTCAAAAGTCTCTGGAAAAGTATTAGCGGAAAAAGTGCTGCTGTTTGTTATGGTTTGGCCTAAGACAAAAAGCAGCCAACCAACCAAACCCCCAGTGTTAAATAAACCCGTCAAAGAGCTGAATAAAGGGAAGAAAATATGACAAAACTTACAGGAACACAGTAGTTTTGGCTCTTCAAGGATGAAGTAATACTGGTATCCTTCGAAGCCTTGAGCAAGCCTGAGGTGATGTAAAGAAGAAGGAGAAAAGAGTTTTCTTCTAAAAATGGGTGTTATGATGCCAATAGACTCTTCAACACTGATTCCAGGCCAGACTCAGCCATCCCCAGTACACCCTTGTTTCAGAAGTTGACGATAGCAGCATCATGCCAGAATCAGATACTGGAGGAGTGATAACCCTGAAATAGTAACATACTTGAAGTTCTCATGGCATGTGAGGATTTGGGAGGTGTGTGTGTGAGAAGAATGTTGTACAGGCCTGAGCAGGAGTCTGTTCAGGCAGAAGGATTTCTTAGCTGGTGTCCTTTTCTAGAGGACAGGCACTCCCCCAAGGACTATGGAGGTTCCTTGACCTGAAACAGCTGTTTGTCTTCTGGGGTCTGGCAGAAGGCCCCTTCTTAAAAGAGATATGAAAATAATAAAAATCCACACAATATGAGTTTCCCCTGCCATTGTATTCCATTCTCTGACATACTTCTGCTTCAGGACAAAAAACCCCAGGAAATTACATCATTGAGTGGATGAAAAGTAAAGAGCACCGACAACATTGCTTTCAGACATCTTGCACTCATGTTGCTCAAAGGATTGGTGCTCTCCAGCTGATCTGATCATGATTTTTTGCAGAATCCTGCCACAAGGACAATGGTTTCACTCTGCCTTGGCACAGCACTGAAACCAAGGAGCTGAAACCTCAGTTCCAGCTTCTGCTTTCTCAATTTGATATTGACTATAACCTTAAGAATCTCAATAACTCACTGATGAGATTGGACCTCTTTTCCCTGGTAACTGAAATGTACTTCTCAATGGTAAAAAAGAAAGTTTAAAAAAAAGTCTTTAAAAGCATGGAAGAAAGTTCCATTTATTACGAGTCAGTGTTTTGCATCACGGAAAATAAGATTTGTGTTATTTTTGCTCTTGACAGGAAGCAGCAGAAAGGCTCAACTTACGCCCACTAAGCTCTAATAACTGCTCACGTTCATATTTTCAGTATCTTGGTTCTGAGGCCGTGCCTTTGTTCTCTCAGCTCTCACTAGCGTTTTCTGTGCATTTTCTCGAGTTTTCCTGCCTTTGTTTGTTGTCTCCCTGAGCTGTGGTCCTTCCACTAGAGGTCGGCTGCAGCACACCATCGCCCAGGAACTCGCCAGCCTCCATAGTTCTCGGGATACCCGCAGGAAAACTCTCAGTTTCGTTTTTATTGTCATTCAAAAGGCAAAACCAAACAAAAATTTCCACCGTGTGCCCAGGGTCCAAAAGAGATGCTTAGCTGTTAAACAGAAATAACAGACTGCTTTTAAATGCACGACTTGCCTTACAAACTGTACCTTGTATAAGCACAGGTGATCAGCTGGAAAGGACAAAGGTTTGGTAGCACAAACTGATCTGTAAGCCTTTCCTCAAATTAACATTTGACTAGTCCAGCTGATCTCACTGAGCTATCAGAGATAAGCACAGGCAGACATTTACCCAACTAGGCGATGAGGTACACGGCCTTCATTGTAGGCTGGCTTAGTTTGTGGCTTAGTTTATGGTTTTATTTGTGGCTTCTTAGTTTTTGAACAGGACTTTCAAAGTACATCTTCTGGGCTAATGCTATTCTTACCAACACCAATGATAAGAAATTTGCTATTAACTTTGGCTGAAAGACAGTGGTTTTGAAAATCCTGGTTTTCGATTTGGAGGCACCAGAATTAACAGCAGGGAGTTTCATTGTGTCTGCTGGAAAAGAAAGGAACCACAGGACCTGAATGTCTCCTTCATCCCTTTACCACTCCACTTATTTTCATCTTTTTCTTTTTTGGCTGATAATATGCAGTATTGCTTTACTCTAGGATTTCATATCCAGCTCAGGAAATTTATATTAGTACCATCTCCTCATGTGCTTTAGGTTCTGCAAAACTTTAGAAGCATCTTCAGCAAACAGCAGGTGATGAGAACATTTCTAGTTTGTGATGCAGTAGTTTCTCAGTCAGAGAGCTGGGGCATGCTAGATGCAGCCAGAACTTTGGAAAAGAGACTACAGGATTCCTTATTTAAAGGTAATTATGAGGAACCTTCGTTTTTCAGTTGTGTTAGTCCTAACAAGTCTTCAGGATGTACCAAGATACATTTCAGCGATTAAATTCTAAGATCTTTCTTTTGACAAATGGAGGGATAATTTTTTAATAATTCAGGCCTTATCAAACTACAGAATTTCTGTATAGTCAAGAGCCCCTATTCATATCTGCTGAAAATACAAACTGAAGGTGTTGTTCTTGCTTTACTATATATTGCCTCCTATATAAAAACATGTAGCAATATTAATAAGTTTTGTGGTTACTTTTATGTCAACCAGATTAATCCTAAAGTAGATATGTGGCAGCAAAAGCTTTTGATGAAACTGCAACAATAGAAAAAAGGAGATAAGCAGATGCACCTTCATTCAAAATCTGTAGAGGTAATATAACTTCAAATTATTTCATTTAAAGCTATTTTAATTTATTTATTGGACACTTCCAGGGAAATTGAAATCTCTAGAGAAAGGTTGCCTCAGGTTTATGTATCATGTACTTACATTTGAATTCATTAAAGATTCATTACTAAGCTGCTACAGAGATATTTTTCCCCCTCTTTCTCAGTTCAGCAGTTTCAAAAGGCAGCTCAAACACTTGCATAAACATTCAAAAGCTCTGAAGTTCACCTAAGTCAAGTCAAAATCAGCCCTGGAGTTTGTGTCAAAGGGATTGCTCAGAACAGCTCTTTTTGTAATGTGACCAAGGTTCAGACCTGTGCTCAAAAGACAAGGACAGTTGCTCTAACAATAAGGTACAAGTCGGTGGGGCATAATGTGCCCCAAGGAGCAGCTACTGAGTGTCTCTATTTTGGTTCTAGCTTCACAGGTTCTCTTGATTATGGTGATACAATGCCGTGTGGGGACATTTGGAGGATGTGCCACCTGCCACCCAGCCTCCTTGGAAAAACGGCAATGTGTCTTCATGGATCAGGCTTGTTTTGCATGCACAGGGAGCCTGAGGCACCTCTAACACCTCCCATTCATTTGTCCTAGTTGCATCTTACTCACTTCGTGTACCCTTCAGGGCTGACCTACACCTGCCCAGCAAGCTCTGTTCATCCACCCCTGCTGCAGATGCTTGAAGGAGCTGCGGGGTGTGACAGGCTGCTCAAGTGTGCTGGGGTCTTTCCACATTTTGCCACTGAAATTGGAGCAGGTCTGGTATCCTCATCTGTGAAATTGGTATAACAGGAGTTCTCTGCCTCCAAAACAAGAGGAAAACGAATGCAGTTAAGATGGTGAACTGCTACTATAGAGCTGGATCTATATAAATATCTCATCCAGTGACACTGATCTGGCAGTCAGAGGATGTTACTGCCTCTCGTCCCCTGGGTGAGCCTGAGGCATTATGAAAAGAAGAACACCTCGTAGCTCATCTCCCAGTTTTACAGAAAATAAATACCTTCTCTGAAGTTATGGAGGAGTTGTGCCCCTATGTGCCCTCTTCTATCAATATTCAAAATCCTGACACATGGAAAGTCCTTGGTGGGCTGTCTCTTCCTTTATTACTCAGGCGCTGTCTCCAGCTCATGTGAGGCTGTTTCAGCCCAGAAATGTCGCTGAGCTCCTAAGTTTTCTATTCCTGAAGAACCAGTGCTGCAGTCCGTGCAAATACCTCTGTGCTCAGGCTTGAAGATCCCTGCTGTCTAGAAAAGGGGTAGTGGGCTTGTCAAAGAGCTACAGATGATGCTGTGGATGTCTTCAAGTTGTGGGCAAGCCTCCATTTGGGACCCTCGTTGGCTGGTAGCTCTTTAGTAGAGAAGCAGTAATGGATCAGAAATTGTTGACTCCCAACCAGCAAGAAAGTGAATAAAGTAAATACTTGGGAAATTAATAGAAATGTAATTTCCATAGTTTGATATTTAATTTACATTTTTATTGAAGGCTTCTTGGTCCCCTGCCCCCCGCTTTTTAAAATCTTTTTTTCTCCTGTGTTAAGCAAGATTCCATTTGTTCAAAACAGATGACAAAGAGTCCTATGAAACTCCTGTTCTTAATATCCTTGGAATGCCTATCAATGCCTTGCTAGAAGTTGTATCAAGGAAATTTTATGGATACTAATAATTACTAAAACATTACTATGCTCTTCAAATTACACTTCTGATAGAAGTGGCAATTAAAAAAACTCCTGAAAGGTGAGATGTGTTTTTTTAAAGTCACTTTTGTACTATTAATTTTATTTAACCTAGGATTTGGCAGTACTCTGTATATTATTTTTCTCCCTGGTTCCTATTTAACATTCATTATTCCTTTTGTGGGTCTCACAAAGCATTTGAGAGGACTTGTTTTAAATTGCAGAATTCAGAAACTGGATGTGTAGGCTTTACAGCTGAATTTGGCTTTACAATATTTTAACTAATGTAATGGATTTGATTTTGATGATACTCTTAGAAAGATTAGTCATTTATGGTCTTTTAAAAAAAATTAGGACTGAAATAAGTTTTCCTTTATGATCCCTATTTTCAGACCTTTTCCCCATGCCAGATACTTCACAAAGAAACCATTCTTTCAAATCTTGCCACAGCAAGTAATTTTTCTGGAAAGCTTGGGTACAAGCCTTCATCACCACTAACAGAAGTAAAACTGGTTTTGCTGCTCACTGACACAATGAAAAAAAGAGATAATCCTCCTTGTTTTTTCTATAGTGATTTGCTCACCAAATACAACATGTATAATTTTGATCATCACTCTTTAAGGGTGAGGGGCTAACAGGAAAGGAGAGAGGTAGTCCCTCCCCTCCACAAATCTTAGGAATAAAAAACCACTCTTTTATTCTTTTCCATCTGGTGTATTTCCTCCATATGCTATAACAGGCAAATCCATTCTACATTTTCACCTTGGAGAGGGGGCAGCAGAGAACTTTCTCAACTAGAGGAGAAGCAGTCAGGAGCAGTGCTGCAGAGGCCAGATGCTCTAAATTGGTCTTGACTCACTGCGGGATGGGGTCTGGTGTGCTGACTCATCGGCCTTGTGAATCTTTTGTCTGTATTCGGTGTGAGAGTGATGGAGGATCTCCAGGAAGACATGGCAGTAATGTTTGAAACACATCCTGTGTGGTCAGATTCTACCACTTCTTTTCATGCTGCTGGACAGCAGAGCTACGATCACGTCTGGGAGGAGTTCCACCAGATACTTAGAAGGGTAGAAATTATGGATAATGGTCAATTAACACCTCTAGCAGGCATTTGTTAGCTTTGATAGAGGGCTTCTCTAACATATTTCTGTTTGGACACCAGCCTTCCCCTTTTTCAAAATTCAGTCTCCTGCTACTGCTGCTAAGCAGGAGCTGCCCAGCTGCAGTGTATGGTGGTGTACCAAAGTGTCCTCTCCTCCTTGTGCTCACCAGCGCCAGTACAGCACAAGCAGCGTGAGACTGCACCTCTGTAAAAATAACACAGGGACGTGCCTGTAGCAGGGCTGGGGTGTGGATCTGGCCACAGGAAGTGTGCCCTAGTTTTTACTGAAGGGTAATGGTCTTAGGGAATTGGTTAGCATGTGCGTATGGGGGAGAGGGGAGGAAGGACAGGGGCATGCCCTGGTTGCTGGAAGCCATCCAGCAGCTGAGCACCTGGAGACCTGAGAGCAAATGCCTGCTTTGTGCAGAGGCAGGTGTGATAGCGAGTTCCTCTTCTGAAGGAGGAAGTGGCATCTGCGGACATCGCCTCACAGAGGCTCAGAAGCTGCAAAAGAGCTCCACATTTTGGAGAGAGGCAGAAAAAGCCCAAATGGCCTCACTGTGGGGGTAGTGAATGAAAAGCAGGACTTACTTCTCTGGTATCTGAGGAAGTTATATTATCTGTGCAGCAAGCTCTGTGGCTAATTCTCTGAATGTCATGGTATCCTTTTGATGCAGATGGACTTTGATTCCCTATTTCTTTATTGGCCTTCAGACTGAGAAGCCCTTCACAGCTGCTGCATTATGCACAGAAGGGTTACATCCCAGAAGTTTTTTGTATCTACAGCCCAATGTTCGATTTGGCTCACTCTACCCATGCCTGCACCAGTGGGCCCTGGTGGCAAGGTAAGAAAAAACTGAAAAGTTTCCTTGCTTTGCTGCTGTTTTTTAAAGAGGAAACGTCTCAGCTACTGAAGCTGGTGTAGCCCTAATGTTAATGAGAAGGTCTTGTGCCCATGCACTTGGCCAGGATCAAGCACAGCAGTAATACAGGAGCAGGGAAAGGGAACAGAAAGAGAGAGAGAGCATTTAGTCTCATCCATTCCCTCTTTCCTGCTGATTAATCTGTCCCAAGCTTGGTACCAACTCTGTGTTAAAAAACACAACCGTATTTTTTTTGTCAGGAAAATTTCCCACATGCGAAAAAATACTGAAAGTCTTACTATCTCAGGCTGACCCAGACCAGGAAATCTTTGACAACTTAATGAAAACTTCAGGAAAAAACTCCAAACACTGGGTTGACTCATGCAAGCAACATGATGATTAATTAAAAAAAAAAAAGAAAAGAAAACAGGTTTGCACTGTACACCTTTTGTCAAGTGCACTAAATCCACAGCTGGGTTGGGAAAGAGTACCTGTTTGAGGGCAATGCAAAGAATGTGACTGATTTCAATTTTGAAACAGTCTAGTCTTCAAGGTTATTGAAAAACTAGAATTAGAACCTCCACAAAGAAAAAAAAGGTGCTGTCCAGGTCTCTATGCTTTTAAAATAAAACTTTAGCTGCTATCCAAAAATGTGCCATCACTTTTTTCCTCATGTCACTCACATTTTTCAGACAGCATTGTCTGTTGTTTTGGAGTGGAAAGTTTAAATGGAAATGCTTCATCCCATGCTTAGTCGATATACTTACTGTGATATTTAACAGAGATGTACAATTAATGCTATTGATTCAGGAAAACATATTTTAATACTATTTGACCTCATGCTATTTTAAGTAATAGAGATGGAAGGACCTAGAGTCTCTCAAATTTAAGAAATTAGACCATTAGAGTCAATGAGAACAGGATGAGGGAGGATGATCATACTAAGTAAGATAGAGAAAATGATTCACAGTTAATCTATCATTGCAAGGATTATGTAAATAATTCATTGCTTCACAGTTTGTCATCAAGATTTGCTTGGCTTGAAGGAATTCTTGGAGACAATACACTCATGTCAACTTGCAAATTTACAGAACTGCCAACATAGTCCTAAGCTTATCTGTGCCACTTCTATTAGAAGCTTCGTTAGAATGCCTCATGTTGAGCACGATAAGTTTGACAAGCACCAATTTGTAAAAATACATTAAAAGGATTTTCTGTAATCAGAAAAACCAAGGCCAAGATTAATGCTATAAAACCTTTAGGACACTGAAAAGAATTCCAATTTACGCCATCCAAATAAATGTGGTTAGAGAAGATACAAGAATTTTTCTTGTTTACTTGATTGTCTGAGGCAATTAAATGGATAATGCCAAGTAAATCACTGTCCATAATGATCCACAATTAATAAATACTGTGTGACTCACAGTGATCTTCTCATTTACACTGATACTAATGCCAGTTTAATTCCACTGATACTGGTGGAGTAGCTCCTCGTGTTTGCGAGAAGGCCTTGGAATTGACACCAAGGCAGGCGTAGCTGTTTTCTTGCTTGCTGTTATTCTGCTATTCTTTTACTGTAGCGTTGAGTGTGCTCAAAAGAAGTGACAAAAAAACCCAAACCAAGTATTTAATTGAGTTTTGCAGAATGTTAGATAGAGCATTTAATATATGCTTCTTTTGGGGATGTTGAGTATATGTTACAGTAAAACTTTCCTACAGCCCAGTCTGATGTTACTTCTTTGTTCCACACCATGATTTTACCCCATGCTGCTCCTACAACCTGCTGGAGCCCAGAAATTAGTTTTGCTTTTATGTCTGGAGGAAAGAGGATGAACTAGGAGGTCAGACATGTCACTAGCCACAGCTGTGCTGAGGTTTTAGTGAAAGAGATCTTCTGAATTTCTTTGGAAAATTTCTGTGTTCTGACCCTTGCCTCAATCTTGTCTTTGTAACAGGGACAGCACTTTCATACAGCCCAAGGACAAACCACTAAAGATTGAAAAGGAATCAAATATTGTAGAGTTATATACTGTGACAATTTCACAGCTGGCTGGATTATGAATTTCATCCAGTATGGAACTTCCTTCCCTTTTCTTTTTATTATGATAAAGCCTATGCATAAAACTGGTCATGTATGTATATATTTAATAAAACCTGAAAGAAGGAAGAACAATGATACCAACATATTGACAGCAGCAGTAGTGCCATCCTTTTCCATTATTCCATACTGTAGGCTTCCATGACTTTCAGTCCCTTAGGCAGCACCAGTCTTCTTTTAGCCAACAGACATAGCCAAACTGTTTGCTTTGAAGAGGTTCAGGAATCTCCTAGAATAGTAAAAAAATGTAATGACATTTTTCCTGTCTGGAAAAAGGTATAGTTATAAAGCCAGCTTACAGCTGCTCAGGCTAGAAGAAGGCACAGCCACTGCCCACAGGAAGCACGTGGTGAGGAGAAGAGCCTACTTGTCCCTTCTTTTCTTATGTCCCCTGAGGAGTATGTGAGCTAATGGTAAAAAAACTGGACATAAAATCTGCAGAGAACAGAGTTAATTTTTTTAAGAGGGGAGCTGTCATCCAACTGAAACTGCAACTGTCCGCTTGCTCCAGTGAGCGTGCCTGAGGATCCCTAAGTATTTCAGGTCCATGGAGAGAAGCCTGATCATCAGTGCTGCTGGCCACTCCTTCAAGGCTGGTTGACTAAATCCCAGTACAAAAGATGCTGCCAATGGAGGCACTGGGGTTTCTGGTGGCCCGAGTTCTCAGCCACATGCTCAGTACACACCAGCTGACTGCAAGGTGAGGTACCACCTGAGTCTTCCAAAGCATGTTCTTCACCAGGAGTACCCTATCCAGTGCTCTGGATCTCTCCATGTCAGCTGTGTTCTGATCAGTTGCTGAATGATCTGAGTGATTTGGAGTAATCTATTCCTCAGAACCCCATGTCTTGCCCTGAAGAGCTAAAGCTTGCACTTACCAGTGGTCCATAACAAACCTGAGAAACTGCAGGCACATAGAAGTACAGTGTCAATAATGACTGCCAGATAAACATTCACTTAGGTAGGTGCTGCTGGCTGTGCTTAAGCTGCCACCTTTGTAAGTGTGGGACTACCATACAGCATAGATGCTCCTGAAATATCTGAGGCATTCTGAAATTTATGGAAATGCTTGCTTAAGTAACTCCTAATGACTTATAAAATGTATTATTAGATTTAGGTAGACCTTAGGATTTACTGTTTTTTAATCTTGGGTGAGGGCATGTGGCCGAAGTGAGATAATTTATACACTTACTTCACAGATTTGAAAAAATAACTACAAATGCAATTCCTAAGGCTTATCAAACTTTGAGCCTCCAAATTTCTTTGTGGAATGTCCTGAACAGAATTGGTATCTCATGCTGATATTAGTGGTTTGATGTGAGATATATAGTATTTTGTCTTTGGAGCTGTGGAATTTCTGCTACTTAACACTCATCCCAAAGTTCTCATGAAGAAAACCTGAAGAAGCATGATAATATTCTACAAGGAGTTTTTTTAGCATTTTGAAGTCATATTTATTTCTTATTTACTGGAAACCTGTTCATCTGTTTTTCTTCATAGAAACACATAGAAGTAAACACAAATGCAGAAGAACTGCGGCTATAACCAAAACAGAAGTAGGCTTCCAGCCTCCATTTTTGACTAGTATTAAGACTTCAAACCTTCCATCCACCACCCAGGAAAAAACAAAACAAAACACAACAAACACCCCCCCTCAAAAAAACAAAAAACAAAAACCAAAAAACAAACCAACCAAACAAAAAAACCCCCACACTACCTTCATCCAGAAACATGAAAAATCCTAAACTTCTTTGAAAATAAACAAATTTTGGGGGACAGACATTGAATTGATGGTATTTCTAAGGTATCTTTAGTTTGATTTCTAATATGATCACATTTATCCTTTAAAAATATAATAAGTAAAATTCCTAAATGAAAGCTATGTGGAACCAGAAAATTGCATTTTTCCACTAACGAAATGCTGAGCTGACTGCTTAAGCATCTTCAAATTTTCAAGTCAGAAAAGGTAATTTAAAAACTTCTGCTTTCCAATGGGAGGTGTCAGCTTGCCAGGGAGCAGGCGCTGGGACAAAATCTCCTGAATTCTAGATAACATACCTTTGTTTTTTTTCCCCTTTTTTTCAGTGGCAGAAGAAATGATGCAAAGATCAGTTCTGACCATCCATGTATGCAATCTCTGACCTGGAGATAGACGTGAAATACTTCAGAGAGCCCTTGCAATGAGAGAGACATTATTGCACAGCGGCCTGTCTTTCCCTGGACTAATACATGGATATGGATATATACTCTTGAACTTCAGCTAAAGCCTAAATAAATATTTACAAGTCTGATTACAGTTTATTTGGCAGTGAATTTAGAAGCAGAGGCAACAGTATTTCCTTAACAACACTCTCTAATGTGCTTTGTTTGTTTTGGTTTTTTTTTTAATATACTGCACAGACTGTCTTTCAAGAACTGGAACAACAGGAAAGCCAATTTACTGGCAAACTACTTGAGACCTACCTAACATGTAGGTAGCATGTGCTATAAACAAAAAATATATGGCATTGTTTCTTAAATACGTTATCATTTAATCAATGCTCAAAATTGGAGGGGTGCCTGTGTTATGAATCCCTCCACACTGTAAGCTGTGAGCCAGCGTGACAGCTCAGCACAGAATCTATCTGAAACTGAGACTGAGTCAGTGTTGCACCCTCCCTAGAAGACTGCTTTGGATGACCAGAGGTGTGAGTTACAATGACAGAAGGCCCTGCAAACTAATGAATTACATCACATGAAAACTATTTTCTGTTCCACTCTGAGATTCAGCTTGGAAGAAAGTAGATAAGATATATGTAGGTGCCTAAGTGTTGCTTTATAACCCAAAAGACATTTATTAAGCCCCAGTAAGCCTGAGCAGAACAAGAGGAGAAAACCCAAAACCTGCAAGCAAAAAACATCACACAAATACCCAGCTACTTGATTTGCTGCTAAGATACATAACTGGGTATTAACGTTTTTTATAGGCGTAAGTAGTATTTAGAAGGCTTGGGTAGTCTCTTTAAAATATGACTCCCAAAACAAGGACAGCAGGGAGAAAGTCTTCATTTCTTCTTTTGGTTTTTCGGTAAGAGACCTCTAGATTTGTAGTCACATACCCCTTTTGCAAGTGCAGTAGTCTTGATCGAGATGTTTAGGACTAATAGCAGGAATCGTCGAAAAAAAAACTTCAGATATTTAAAGTGGAGATATTTCAATGAATGTTCTCCATCAGGTTGTTTAAAAACACTATCAAAAACCTCTTCTATCTGCTATGGCAAAGTCAGCCCAGCACTTGCTCCGTTATTTACCTCATCAAGTTGAATTTAATTCTTCTACAAAGGGCTTTGATTTAACATTTAGCAAATTCTGCTCCGCATTATTAAGAGCATTGAAACAGACAGTCTGTTCAGAAGACTTAAGAAAGAACAGAGTGCAGAGAATTGTATCAGAAAAAGGAAAGGAATCTGACTGGGCTGATCCAACATGATGTTCAAATTAGGTGAACATTTTCCAGGGGCGCCTCATAAACTTTACGGTAAAGAATGAATTCTGATTCAGCACAGACCTTTGAAGCTGGCAAGCTGTTCTTCCCAGCATGTTTGAATTTTACTAAGATTTCAATGACTAAGGCAAATAGCTTTTCCTTTTCTACATCCTTTCTTTGAATAGAATTTGAGACACCTGGGTAGCACTGGAGATCCTGTCAAGGCAGATGTTACAAAAAGTGAAAAGACGAAGTCCCACTACATCGTGCATCATTATTTGGCACTGAAGGGAGAACAAAGGTTCATTACACACTAGGAAATAGAAAAACCAGTGGAAAACCGGGACCTTGCTTGCTAGATTATTACACGGAGAACCATTTAAAAAATTTCCATTGCTATACTCCTGTACTGAATGTTTATTTATACTGGAAGATTAACTTCAGTAATTATACACCCAGTGATGTATGTATGTAATTCTCTTTGTGGCACTCCTAGTCAAGAAACAGAATCTTTTGAAAATGAACACCACTTCTGATGACTGCAGTACTGGATTCGTGCCTGGGGTGTTACCAACCTAACTAATGACTCACTGCCAAGGTAGACGACTCTCTCTTAAATATGCTGATGGTTTTTTTTAAAAAATAAGGTCATCGTTGAACTATTCTACTGAACAAGTTCTGATATCACAGCAATTTGGGACACCGGTCAATGAGTGTTCCTTTTAGTTTGTGCTAAAGTCCTTGTGTTGTGTGAGCTTATCTTCCAAATCTTAGCCAAGAAAGCTTTAAAAATATGTTGACCTTGAATATCAGAATTTAAGACATTTTTTGCCAAACTTGAGCTAAATTAGAAAAAAGAAGAAAAGTTCTACCTTAGTTCAAGAGCTATTCTTTTGCATTTTTATGCCTTCTTGGTGCTTTTTGTGAATTTATATGTCTGAAGGAAAAACCAGACACAATAAAAAATTTGTACAGTGTGTCTTACTCTGTGACAAAATAAATGAAGCCACACTGCACGTCTTACCTGTAAAAAGGTAATATTTTGGTGATATTTTATTTAGTTGTTCTCTGCTAGTGACAAAATACCATGTTCCAAGGTCAGATCCTCTCTTAGGTCAATTATGCAGAATTGAAATCTTTGCAGAACTGGCTGCTGTTTCCTGGGTGTCTCTTTTTCATGGCACAGGCCCACAGCACTCAGTTCATGGAGTTTGCAGAAGTGGAAAACTGTGACAACTCTCGCACTAGTGAGGATGGATATATTCACACACAGGACTGGCGAGGGTTTTACATAATATATGATGTGAATTTAGAGGACCCAAAGGAGATTGGGAACAGCTGCTGCTTGTGAGCAGCCAGGATACTAAGAAAGATAAACATAAGATATCCACAGGTCTAAAAGACCTGTGATAGTTAGGTTTGCTCTTTTCAAGGTAGGCTGAACCCATGACTTGAATTGTTGCTGTACTTCTGCAAGACCAAGTGCTGACTGCATTTCTGGGATCTTTATCCTTCTAGCTAGTCAGAGGATGAATGTTCTACAAAGACCTAACTGAACATGTGGAATTGGTTGTCACACATTGTTAATGTCACAGTTTTGCACTTTTTCAGGGTCATAGACATCAAAGTCACCCTGGAGGGAATAATAACAGAGAAGGGACATTTATTGACGTAGTTAAGTAATATAATGAGCAAGCACATCTTCTAGGCACAGGGAGTTGGAAAAGAAAAATGTTAATTTTTTATGAATGTCTTTTAATTAACATTTTTTATTTCTTTTTCCACAGAACTATATTTAAGTTCCTAACATTTTACAATTTTCTCAGCTGTAAATAAAAATCCACAAATTATTTGATGTTCCAGACTTCTTTTTTCTTAAACAGTAAGATTTGAGTTAAGGGAGACTATTACAGACGTCTAAAAAAGACCAGCTGTACTTCTAGGAGAGTGAGGAGGAAGAAGCTTGGAAACCCCATGGGTGATTTTTAACTCTGCAGCTCTAAACTTTTCAGATTCACTCCACTTGATTTATCATTTATTGTCAAAAATATAGTTCCAATTCAGATAGCAACACAACCAAGAAAACAAAAGCATCAGTTCTTTAAGGATTTCTCATGGACTGATAGCATTGAAACATTTGTAGTGTTGTTTTTTCCTCCTTTCACAGTAATCTTCAAATTATGAAGACTGACTTTTCTGATACTAAGCTATCTGAAAAGAAAGTCTGCCCCCTTGATCCCCTCTGTCCTGCTATATCTCTTAGTAAAATTTATCTTTGAGTCATCTGTGCTGCTTTTCATTGATCTGAGAGTGAAGGTGAAGGGATGAAGATGACACCAACAGGATTTGGTGCTGTGAACAATTAAGTTTCTCTTCACTTTCCTCCCCTAGTTTTCTTGTGTTTTCTCTGGCTTTACGTTTCTTGATGTGGGTCATTTGAACTTGAACCTCACAAAGAATATTTGTTAAAAGATGATGGAAGAGAGCTGTTTAAACCAAATGGCTGGTGCGCTTGTTCTTTTCCTTGCAGAATACTCTGGGGTGCGCCAAAGCTTATGGAACTTGAAATCTTTTCCTGGCCTGGGGTTCCCTGCAAGCAAAAACCACAACCCTGTGCTATAAATAAACAGAATTATCACAAAGCCCTGGGACTGTAGGCATGTGGAAATCCCTGTGATATTGACATCTGCTTGTTTTCTCCTTTTTTGGTTCGTCTTAGGCAACGTAACTTGTGAACAATTCAGTGGCAGCAAGCCGATTCTTGGCTGGGCACACGCCTCTGTGGATCAATGTGCTATGTTGCATGACCTCTGGACCTGTGAAACTGCTCTCCTGGAAAAAAAAAGTCCGGTACAGAAGATTTTTGGTCTAAAAACTGTGATTTGCAGTCAGTTCGCTTTGGGTTGCGTAAGATTCCCTTTCAACATTTCCTGTTGTGCATAAATATGGAAGAGCCAGCGACTATATATATTCTATAAATATCACTCCATATTTACTATAAATTTATTTTTTCATTATTATTTAATCTGAGAAAAAAGTGTCATGCTTTATTATGATGTTAATCACAATCACAACAAGCAAACTGACACTATAATGTATATTAAGCAATGTGTAGCATTGTTATTCACTAGGGCTGCTGCATATCCTGAGGGCTCTCCCCTTCTTCTCTATGAATCCAGAGATGTGACTGTATTTTACCACGGCCCACAGAAGCATACAGGGCTTCTACCCAAAGACTTCAGTGTTGAAAGATGAAGATTAGACAAATTGAGAGGAAAGGACCCAGAGAAGCTTGCAAGTGTATTTCTGTCTAGGGGACTCAGCAGTCTCAAGGACAATGCTGTGGGCGTCAGGAAGTGGAAGGGAGCAGATAAACCACTTCAGAAGCAGAGAGAAATGGCACTAATTGAGGTCGTCTTCACACACTTGAACTGTTTTGTTCTCAGTCCTGGAGCAACACAGGGCAGCTCTCAAAATAGGAATAGTAGAGGGTGTTATGGAATCTCCTGTGTACACTTGAAGAGGCTTTAAATAGAAAACCTTTTAAAACTAAAAGTATGTAGTTTAGGAAATCTCCTAAGGCCACTCTCCCATTTTCATGGGGGGAGGGAGCTGTATAAAAGGCTAACTAATTGCCTAGTTCACTAAGCTTCTCCCCTCATCCCAATAGACTTCACTTTCCATTGCTATTATGATCATGCTACCTCTGTGAATCTACCTTTCATTTTTATCATGGGTCTTCTGTCCAAGGAAACTCGCTTTATTTTATAAAGAAAAAACTCCAGCTAGAGAATAATGAAACCTCTACAGCAACAATACAGTAATTCTCTTCCAAAAGCATCACAGAGTATATTCTGGAATTGCTCTCACAACCCAGCTATCTAAGCAGGATTAAATGTACAGATGTGCTGTTGCTGGAGGTCTCGCCTTTAGCTGAAATTTTAGCTAGCTTGCTTTCTATCTGGGACAGAGTTCATGCAGAAGAATGAGGAAACAAAAGCACTTTGTCCAGCAGCTTAGCTTAGCCAATATAAAACTTGCTATTGGTCTATTGCTCAAGCACTCTCCTAGCTTCCTCAAAACAGTTCAGGTCAGGCAGGTCTAAATCAGAGAAACCAAGTGTTGAAATCGGCATTCTCAGCAACCGAGTTACCTCCTAAGTCTTTCGGCGTCTTCCTCTTCTAGGATCTTTTGGTTTCAGTATGGAAAGTAACGCAAATGTTTTTCTACTTAAGTGTTAATGCAAAAGAGTCAGATCTAGATCATTACATAGTGACATTACTGGTATGCGTAGAAGGAAGAGCACTGGTTCATATTTTCAATCTCCTAATTACCATTTGACCAAAAAGTACTACAATGTCATCTCAAGAGTTCACACATGCCGTTTGTTCTTGGAACATTTATTTTTCTGACCTAAGCTGTGGGCATTTGTAATTAAATTTTTTATTTAAAAAGCACTTAACAGCTATTCTTGGTAGAGGAGCCTAAAGAGGGCGTGGGTCTTTGTGCACCTTTATTACACCTTCAATTAATTTGGAGTTTCTCAAAAAAATAAAAAGTAACAGTGACAGTCATTGCCAAATGTGGTAATGGAAAGTCTTGGAAGAGTCAACAGGTTTCAGGCTGAGGCAAATGGAGCTTTTCAAATATATGAGAATGGATTAGTTGTTGAAAGAAGCAGATTTTAAAGCAATAAGTACACTGCCTGTTACTTTTTTTTAAAAAAAAATATGTATCATAAAAATCTTCATATTTGAGTAGAAAAAACCCAAATGTTAACTTTGCAAGATCTGGAAGAAATTTCTCCCATGAGTGGTTTATTCTATGTTCGGTTCTTGAGCTTTCTGATAAAGCATTCAATAATATCCTGTACCATAAATGTGATGTTACACCAGGTCACTGGTGATTCGATATAGGCAGCAACCTCCATGTTCCAAAATCTCTCCCCAAAAAACGAATGAATATTTGGGCAAATAAACATTTCTAAATGCCCTTCTGAGTATCTCTTCAGCTTTTTAATGTTTCCTTTGAACTTTATCAGAATGCTTTGGACACAGAGGAAAGATTCACTTTGGCCTAAGCAAGGATTGACATCATGCATAAATATCCAGGGTTTGATCTTGAGCTTCAGTGTATGTTAACACCTACAAGGATGAACGTATGTTTTTGCAACTTCACCCCGCTGCTGAAGGACATAGTAAACCAACCAAAATCTACCAACAAGTAGATTTACAGTGTAGCCATCTTGGGCAAGTAGGTGAAATCCATAACAGGAGACTTTGATTAAAGCCTGCACAGGTTTACAGTGTTAAGGTGGGTCAGTACTGATTTAAAAAGGAAGTCCATGGATGTTTTGTAAATAGAAGGCCTGAAGCTCAAGAGCAGAAAGCTATAATTTCCTCAACATAAGAAACAAAACATTGGAAAGATTGCAGAACTTCATATGTCATGTTAAAGCCCCATCTGCTACTGTTTGAGACAACTAGAAATAGTATTTGAGAGGCATGGAAGGTAAATAAAATTAAAATCTAATTTTTTTTCTGTAATGCAGTGGATAAGGAACTAGTCATGTTTAGAGTAAGAGAGAAGAGACTTTAAAGATAATATAAACAAAGCTTGTACTTTGTAGTGCACTTTGAAAAATTTCAGATAGCTGGGAAATCCTGTGCTAATAATTAAAGCACAGCATTTCAAATCCTCGCATTTTTCTTCAGGCCTAAAAATCTGCCTCAGCTTTCCTCTACATGCTGTCACAGGGTATTTCCTTTCTCTGAGCTTTGATTTCAGAGGCTGCAGGTTGGGAAGCTTAATTAACTAACTTTTTTAACATGGCTTTCAGTCCACAGACAGAAGTTAGGGTTTTGGTACAAGAGGCTCTTGTTGTGCTGCTGTTGCCACCAGTGCTTCCACAATGCTTGCAATAAAAATGGAATGTTGCCAGCATCATTGGATCTCAAATATTGCTCTGAAACAATACGGAAGACTCAAAATAATTTTGGCATGAATGATTCATCTAGAGTGGGTACACATACAATTGACATGAAAACTTTTACATATATATATATATAAATAGAAATTTTTCCAACTTCTGTTTAAATAAAGAATAGTTGATTTTTGCATTGATTTCTAGCTATATGGGAATTTTGTTGGCTAACATCACTGTGTTTATTGGTAAGTTTTAGGCAGAGGCCCAGAGGGAATATATCCACAAGGCTTGTTTGCTTCTAGAAGTTTCCCCCATGTCTGACAGAGCCCATGTCATATGGCTCCAAGATGGACCCACTGCTGGTCAGTGCTGAGCCCCTCACTGACAGTGGTAGTGCCTCTGGGATAACAGATTTAGGAAGGGAGAGTAAAAACCCCATGCAACAGCAATTACAGCCAGAGAGAGAAGTGAGAAAAAACAGCCCTGCAGACACCAAGGTCAGTGGAGAAGGAGGGGAGGAGGTGCTCCAGGTGCCGGAGCAGAGATTCCCCCACAGCCCCTGGTGCAGACCGTGGTGAGGCAGCTGTGTCCCTGCAGCCCATGGAGGTCCATGGTGGAGCACAGCTCCACCTGCAGCCCCTGGAGGACTCCACAGCAGAGCAGGTGGATGCCTCAAAGAGGCTGGGAGCCTGTGGGAAGCCTGTGCTGGGGCAGGCTCCTGGCAGGACCTATGGCCTCATGGAGAGAGATGCCCACATTGGAGCAGGTTTGCTGGCAGGACCTGTGACCGTGTGGGGGACCCATGCTGGAGCAGTTTGAGAAGAACTGCAGACTGGGGAAAGGACTTGGGTTGGAGAAGTTTGTGGAGGACTGTCTCATGTGGGAGGGCCCCCACACAGGGGAAGAGCATGAGGAGTCCTGCCACTGAAGAGGAAGGAGAGGCAAAGACAACGTGTCATGAACCCATTGCAACTCCCAGTCGTTGTCCCTTGCCCCGCTGGTAGGGGGAGGTAGAGAAAATCAGGAGTGGACTGCAACCTAGGAAGAAGGAAGGGGTGGGAGGAAGCTGTTTTAAGATTTGGGGGTTTTTTTCATTATCCTACTCTGATTTTGAATGTCAGTATATTAATTTTCCCCAAGTCAGTTCTGTTTTGCCTATGACAGTAACTGGTGAGATCTCTCCTAGTCCCTATCCCTCCCTATGAGAATTTTGTTATATTCTCTCTCTCCTGCCCTGCTGAGGAGTGGAATGATAGAGCAGCTTCGTGGGCACCTGGCTTCCAGTCACCACATTGATTGTAAAAAAATTAGGATCCAACACCCGAAAGTAAGACTGTTTGAAGAAATTGCAGTCTTATGGTGAATCAAACAATAGATAAGTCTCATGCTATTTAGATACCCAGAAAAAAAAAATAAGGAGAAAAAGTGATTCCTCCCCCACCAGCTTTACACTGCCCTTTCATGACAACGGATTTGGTAATTGCATCTCGCAGTGCACTGGGGCATTAGTATTCCTATGGGTACAGAATATTAAACAGTAATGATGGGAGTAATTACTGAGGTTAGCCTGGCCTCAGGATCGCTACATCGGTATCCTGACCTGGTGGTACATTTTTCCCTGCCCTCTGGCCACAGTCTATTACTCTTTTGAGTACAGCTGCCCAGCTGGATGTGTGTGCACTGTGATTTCACATACAGAACCCACACGTTACCTGCAGTACAGACCTGCCCCTCGTTCCCAATCCCACAGCTGTGCAACACTGTGGGTTATGCAGAGGAGCCACAGAGCAGCTGATACACACCCAGAAGCCAAGAGCTCCTTGCCTCAGGTCCCTTCTGGATTCCTGCCTCTGTCGTGAGCCCCTTGCCCATATTCCTCTCTCCAAAGACCTTGTGATTTTGTGTTGGTTATCTGAGGGTTTCTTTCCAAGTGCAGGCAGTTTTAATGGACAGGCATAATCATAGTAGGTGTGACAATGTGGTTAATAAACCATGTCAGCTAATGAAAGAGAATTTTAAACATTTTGTTTTCACTAACAAATGAAACTACTTAGATGCGTTCCAATATAATTATGTTTATTACGCCTTCAGTTCTATTTTCATATTTGATGTTTGATATCTGATGTGCACTAAAGCATTGCAGTTTATTCTTGCAAATGAAGCTATTGCAAGGTTTCTTATGCAGAGAATTTATAAAAGCTTTATTTGAGACCTATTTGTTCTTTCCTTATTTTTGTTGGTTTTAAGTTCTACTTTGAGGAACATTTATTTAGCTGGAGTTTCACAGTTCTCTTGGTTTGGTGTGCTCAATCCCCAAAGCTCTTGAGTGTGTCTACCAGGAATTCCACAACATCTACAGACCAAAACCAGACAATAAAGGAGGTAATCTAGAAAAATAAGTACTGCAGCTAACAGTTGATAAGTGGCCAAATATGGAAAACCCAGAAACTTTCTTGAGTTCTTGAATTCAAAAGGACGTAAGTTCCACTTTGCTTATGTTAGTAATAACTCTTTCAAGTAGAATGCTCCAGTGTGATCTTGCTAGTTCAGTTACACTTCCTGGTTAAATTCTAGCTATGTGATTTTTTATTTATTTATTTATTGCTTAAGATTGGTGAAGATACATTCTATCCACCTTTAAAACAAGATTTTTTTTTCCTTTGAATGACCACAGAAAGGTAGAAATTTTGACTTCATGATGGCAGGAAGTAGAAACAATCAGCTTAATGAGAAGGAAAATATACATGTTTAATCTGATGTGAGGTCATGATAAGTCTCCAGATTTTGTGTTTGTGCCTGTGTACAGTCTGTGAAGAAAAAAAAGACTTGACATTAAAGCAAATATTGTTATAGTTGAAGCAAATTATTACTATAATGTCTACCATTTCCTGGTGTAGGACTCCAAATTTTGATAAATGCTAATTATTGTGAATGAAATTACTGATATTGGATGTCTCTAGCAGGTCGGTGTTTTTTTAATTAGTCAGCTTAGTTGTTGCTTGCTACTTCTCCTGTCCTCAGTGGAAACAGGAAAGATGCTGTTCTCCTTGTAGCAGCTCTGTGAAGAAGCGTGTAAAGATGAGTTTCCTGTCCCACCCATCCAGAGTCACAGAGTTACAAAGGCACACTGTAAAGTACTGGGTGAGGGGGACAGAATAAAGTGGCACAGCTTCTGACACTGAACTTTGGGGTGCTGTTTTTCCAGACTCCTTTATTCAGTGTAGCTGTGAAGGTGTGGGGAATGGGTGGTGTTGAAATCTAGACATTTATTACTAATAACTGCATGGCTGTGTTCACATTTTCTTATGATCTGTGATTCGTCTGTGATTCATAAGCAGCAAAGTGTGAAGCCACTAAGCTATAGCAGTGGCCCCATCTGCCATCTGCTGTGAGCAGGGTGGTCCAGTTTTACAGGTTGGGACAGACAAAGAGAGGGGACACCTTTCCATGCACAGAGCCAGGAGCTGTTCCTGCCACCACTTCCACAGCACAACAGATGATGGACTGTTGTCTTTCTAGCTTCCACATGATCAATCTGAAGCTTCTGATCATTTTTATTTCCTGGGGTTTCTGTTCTTTTGGAGGCTTCCATCATCAGTAGAAAAGGGGTCCAGGTCTGCAGACCATAGGTGCTTGCTGTCCCCATTTTGGGAGCATCATAGATACACTGGCACATGTGCTGGCATCTGCACAGTCTTTGGAGGAGGAATGACCTCAGCTGGTAATAAGCTAACTAGGTTACAGAGGTATTTATACTGTAGAGAGGTATATACAGCTGAAAGCCTGCTGAATTTTGATTCAAAAGGTAAATATCTTGCATTAGATATAAAAAATAGATAAAATAACATTTGTTATGGATAAAATAAGCTTTGAGCAAAGCCAGGTTTATAGATTCAGTGTCTTTTACCTTCAAAGCAAAAGACAAAATGCTAGCATATTTTTAGGGGCCAGGATAGGTCATGGTGGGCACAGTTCTGGCCTTGCATGGGTAGCAAGTCAGAAACAAATCCAGTCACAAGTTACAACTGATTTTTGAATGGTCCCCTAAAGTATTTGAAGGCCTTTGTTATCTGTATGTAAATGATTTCTCCATTTCCTTTTTCCTTTTATCCCTTTGTTAGCAGTTATTTTCTGAGGTACTGATAGAAGACCCTGTGTTGGTACAAGAGATTGCTTTGTCACTATTAGAGATGGAAGCAGACAAAGAGAAAAAGGCAGGCAGAAAAAAACTGTTCTTTTTCCTGGATTCCTTCTCCACTCTCCTGGACCTTGTCATACTCAGCCATTGGCTGATGAAGGTGGCAACAGAGAAGGCATGGTTAGCTAGGTTAGTGCTGTTTTAGCTGTGGTGATTTCAGAGAGGTGTGGTCTGCAGGGAAAAAAAGTGACTTATTTTAAATAGACCACCTACTATAGTTGGAAAAAAATGCAGAGAGAAGGAGAGTGCCTGCATTTGTGTTGTGGGAGCTGTTTGCCTGCATGTGGAGGTGGGGAAATGGGTTTATTTTCACAAGTTAAGGCCATGCTGCTCCTCAAACTTGACAGGAAAAACCTTTTCCCAGTGAAAATACCAAAATTTTGTCAAAAAGAGCAGGCAGAATTCACTGATCAAATGAACACAAAGATGCCTCCTTCTGCAGAGTTTTAAACAGTTAAATATTTTAACACCCTTCTTATGAAAAGCAGTGCAATATAAGAAAAGGCACACAAGAAGTAAAAGTTTTGTTTGCCACTAGAGGTAGGAAAATATCAAAATTGCTCTAGCTCTGCTGATCTTTGCAATGAAAATGAAATAAGATAGGCAAGGGAAGTCAATGTAATTTATGGAGTTATCAGCTGGAGGAGATGACAATTTGTACAGGAAGACAAAGAAGATAAGGACTGAAGTAAACGGGACACTACAAAGGATAGTGTTGAACTGCTGTCTTGGAGGCAGGTTATTGGTGAAATTCTTCTAGTTCAGCTACGTATTACTTGACAGTTTTATTAATGATCTCAGTAGAAAATATAAGGGGGTGTTATTAAACGCAGGACATTGTAGTGCTAGCAGATAAAACTGATATGGAAAATAAATGGAATACCTTGCAGGAAGAACTCACAGTTCTAAGGATTTGAGCAGTAGAGAGGAGATAAGCATCCATAACACAAATCCTAAGGTTATGCATTATAATAGAAAATTCTCCTGTGGGCTGTGAGCTTATTACTTGGGAGCAACAGAGGAGGAAAAAGAACTGAGTGTAGAGCTGGCCATGGGATGATTTTAAACTGCCAACATATCACAACTGTGATGGGCAGGAAAGCCATTATTTCTTACTGTGAGTCAGGCAATGAGTTTTTAGATAGAGGGGAAATTGATGCCTGTATGTGGTTCTGGTAAGGCCTTACCTGCATTATTAAGTATAATTTGGACATTTGTGTTCAGGTAAGATAAATTCAGCCTGGAATGGGGGAAGAGATGATATACTGGCATGCTGGGGCGAAATAGAGGACACGTTTTATAAAACCAAATGAAATAGATTGGCTTGTTTATCCTTGAGAAAATGAAGGCTGAGAGAAGATAAGATTTTTCTCCATAAATACACCAGAAAGATAAGCACTGAGAATGGAGGGAAGCTATTAAACTAAAGGCCAATTTTGTCAGCAGAACAAATGGATCTAATCACTGTGAATAAATTTAATCTTGAAATTAATAGGGGATTTCTAAGAATCAGACAATAAAGTTCTGGAAGGGAAAGAGCAAAGGGTAGAAAACTAACAGTTTTAAAGTGGGGCTTGATTCATTTATGGAAAGGATTTGTGAGATGTGATTGCTTGCAATAGCAAAGTTGGGTGTGTAGCATAGATGACATTTCAGTCACGGTTTTTCTTTCTCTAACTTTCCTCTTAAAAATTCAGAGTCTGTATCAAAAAGTCAGCATTTATTTTCAGCAGCTGAAAACCTGGACATCTTTAAGACATGTGAGCCATGACCACTCAACTTAGTTTGGTAGAAAATCTAATTTTCTGTCACAACTCTTTTTCATTGAAATAAGAACTCATGTGAAACTTTCTTGACCAAACTAACAAACAGGTTAATCTACTTCGACCCAAAGAATTCCATGAAGCAAGGAGGTCTCTTTTCTTGGCAGTTTCTGTTTCTTGTTTGAGTACTCATCTTTCTAATAGAATAGAAATTCTAGTTCAGCTACTGCTGGTTGAGCTTTTCCTTCAATTATACACATTGCATGCATACAAACACAAATATTTTCAGGTTATTAATAAGGGGTAGGGTTACACTGAAACTTTTCACTTACTTTTTTTTCATGAAACCTTTTGGAACTTAGTATCTTGAAAGTTCTGTCTCTGTGCCAGATTTAATTAATATTCACCAATTGCTTTATAAGTCATCTAGAGCAGACAGATGGGCAGTCCAGATCATTGCCTGTCTGCATTTCTTTTGGGAACAGGACTAAGAGGACATATTCATCTGAGGTGGCATACTTAGAAATCCCTGAAAAATAGCGGTAAATTGTCATTTTCCAGTATGAGAACTGAGTGGAAAGTTATTACAGGAAGTAAGACCTCAGACACATATGTAAGGCCAGTAAGCATAACATTATCCTAATTTTACAGAAGATTGTTAAGTCAGTCTAAATATCAATATAAACCTATATAGTTTATTTAATGTGGTACTTGGAGGTGACGTTTTTACATCTTCTTTTGATGTGATGAAGTTCACAGTTCATTACAGTATGAACTTGTAGAGGCTCAGATTCAGACTGAAACATTGGAAAGGTTAGTGATCTCTTTCCCTGTTATGCCATGTTAAATGTAGTGAGTGCATCTACATTTGTGGATTCCCCTACCTCATAAAACAGCTTTTGTTAGATCTGTCAGAATTACTCCCATTACTTGATTGTCTCTCCATTCCTGGGTTGCAAGGTCATTTACATTTAAAAGTACACATTTATGTTGTATGTACTGTTCCTTACAGCCCCCTTGCTTCTCTTTGCTCCTCAGTGTTTCCCCCATTCTGTTTGTCAGTATTCCTCTTCTACTATTTGATGACAAGGGACATCCTCTGGTAGAAAACCAGAGCTAGACAGTGCAGCTTTAGTCTGAATCTTTCTTCTTTTTGGTTTTGCTTGACACAGTCACCCTTTTAATATCTTTTATTGTTCTCTGTTTTTCCCCTTTACATGATAACAACAAGCTGATGTGTGTGCTGATGGCTGTTCTGTGCAGGCTCTTTATATGTCTATACTGGTTGACTGAGAACAACATTTATAATAATAATACAGAGCTCTTTGTTTTAAGACCCTAGAATTGATTTTGGTGTGCCCCATATGATTTTTTATTGATGCATATGGTGTCTTTCACGTATTATTTTGTCTCCTGCCCTTTTCTTTCCTTTACTTTGTAGGTAGGGAATGACATCTGATTTTAAAAGATTAGGAGCTATGTCTTCGAGGTCCTCTTTGTGTTTTTATCACATTCCCACAGTATAGATCCTCTATGACCTGATTGCTTGACCGATAAAACACTCAATGTGATGTTAGGAGGAAGCAAGGGAGTATCTTACTCCTTTTTACTCTGTGCCGAAAAGTCAAAGCCTTTCTTTCTGACATCTTCTTACACTATATGAGATGAAGCATCACAGATCAGATCAGTATTTCTGTGGTCTTGTATCTGAAGGAGTGCAGTGATGGATCTGTAGGGAGGGAATACTAAAAGCAGAACAGTGCCCAGCTTCTGACACTTGGTGCTTTAGAAGTTTCCTGAGTTGTGGTTGCATCCAGACCATGTGTTTACTGTCTGCTGATGAACTGCTCTCATAATTCATTAGATGGGGGAGGTTGTGTTAGGCTTGTGTCATACTGGGGCCGTCTAGAATAAACGTTTCTTAAGTTATGAAATCTCTGTTTTAATAGTAATGATATGTATGAGCTCTACTTGTCTAAGCTTCCTCTCTGGCCGTCAGTCCTCTGCCCAGTTTCTAGTCTAAAATAATGTTATTCATCTCTCTGCCAAAGGCTGTCCTTCCTAAATAGGAACAGTTATCCTATTTCCCTTTATTTTCCCTTCTGACATTACAGGCTTTCAACTGACTGCCCTTTGTGAGTGCTTTCTGTGTCAATTGAATGGGCAATCCTGAGCAACCATCAGCTATCTGGGTACAACACTCGTTTGTTTTGTATCTGTCACACCATTTCAGATGCCAAGAGATGTTTTCAGTTGAATGCAGGTGGCTCACTGAAATGAACCTGATGGATGTGGGTTTCTAGACGTGGATTGTTTACAGCAGAAGGGAAGTTAATTTTTCAAATGTATCCATGTGGTTTTGGTTGTAGGTTATATAAGGCTTTGGCAGTGGAAGCAGGTTTGGAGGAGTTCCATTTGTACCTGAGATCTGTGCTCATCAAATCTACATCTCACATGGAGAATACTCCATTCCACCAATATTCATTACATCTCTCCTGGAAGATGACAGCTCTCTGAAAGATAGACTGATTATTTTTTATGTTTCACAGGACATAATCTCTTTAGATCAGACAGGATCCAGTCATTAGTCTGCTTAGGCTCACACATAAGCCACTAAAACTTCAGTGTGTAAAATACATAAAATTATTCATGCAGAAATGTAAAATGCTGCATGAGTTGTTTCTTATTTGCATAGTTGGGGATTGAATAATACTAATTTGAAGCTGTTGAGGGGTGAAAGTGAGGAAAACACTGCATCTGTGTAGAACACTGGTAATTTTGCAACTAAAGTGCATTTTCATTTGAAGTGAGGGACTCCTAAGGGACCTGACCTGAAAGCAGTTGCCCCAAACCCCATAGGTAGTGAAACAGGACCTTGGAAACTGTTGTGACAATTTTCTAATTCTGAGCACAAAGAAAGCTTTTTCTCCTAGAGTTAAGCTGCGCTTCATGAAGTGACCTCTTTGGTCTTTGTTTTTCAACTCAGTGACTACTGGACCCAATCTCTGTACAAGGAAAAGGCTATTTATTATGTTCCCTTTTCCTCTGGGGAAAGTGGTCGGAAAAAGTAGATTTTACAGTTGCTTTGATTTACTCTTTAAAGAGTTGATAAATATGTGTGTATATGCACAAAAAATACACTAGTTTGTTTGTTTGTTTGTTTGTGTGTGTGTGTGTCTAATTTTATACCAGGGTTTAAGAGGAAGGAAAGAAACACCTTATGAATCCTCTTACTGGGTTCAGGGAGGGCGTTCTGTCAGTTGCTCCCTGTGGCTAAGCCTGGGCAGCAGGACCCCCTTTTGACCACCTGCAGTCCTGTGCTGCTGTTTGCATCCCATCCCCTCGCGTACGGTCCAGCCTGCTGTGAAAACTGGGCTGTTCCAAACAAGTTTAGCACTTGCAAGCAACCTGGAATGAAACTTCAGCTGCTATTTGAATCAGGGCAGTGGTGGATATCAGAGCCCAGAGGACAACACAGCAGCACAAAACCCCACATTAGTAACCAGTACTTGAAACAAGGCATGATTAAACTGAACAAGCAGATTTTTCAGGGACATAGACCAAGCTCCTCTTGGAGGAGTTAATGAATCATTGTAAAGTCAACCAGAAAACATCATGAGAACATACTCCTTTTCTTACAAAATTCCTTTGAAAACTAAAGCATTGTCCTAATGTCGCTAAATTAAGGACTAGAGTGACCAATTCCATTATTGTTCTAAATCTAAAGGGGGAAAGAAATAAAAAGAATTTCTGAATTTATCACGATTTTCCTTTTATCCTCAGCTTGGCTTCTTTCTGTCATACTCCATGTTGATAGATAATTTTGCTTTTATTGCAGATATTTTCCATGTAGCTTACCAAAAAGCCTTCGAGAAACTGACAATCATATTGGAAAGTTTAGTGTCTGTACAAGAAATCATATAATGCAGGTGAATGATTTAATTTGCAGAATAACCAAAAGGATGTGTATTAAATTATGAAAAAAATTACTTTAGTCTTCAAAGCATACACATTTCAGTCTTGTGTGCCTACTTATGGGTTTTTTTGCATACTTAATCCTTTCCTCTTTGTACAGGTGTATAAAAACAGTATTACAGACTGCCATGGACATTTCTTCTTTAAAGCTTTCCACAAGGTCTCTTTCTTGCCATCAACTCAGTCATGACCTGTACTTTGCAGCATGGTGGCATGTAATGAAAAATGTACCAAGGAAAAACAAATATATTTTATTTGGTATCTATTTCTTTCCCAGCCTGTTTGCACTTGGCTGCACTCTCTAGCACTCTGGTCTACTGAGTAGAACTGAGCATAGAACTCACTAAACACAAATGAATGAAATGTTTCCTCCGTCTCTATGATAACAATGCATACAAATATAACAGAATGCCCTCCCTTACTCCTCCTTTCTTTTATTAAGCTGCTGAAGCATTACAAAACAGAGAGCAGTGTATGTAAAGTGAACAGCAGAGAAATGCCTAACACATTGTTTTCCCTTTCCTTAGCTCCTATGTCTATCTGGAATAAGGAAGATGTAACTTATCCTGGCCTGTCAGGTCATTCAGAAAAATGCTCTTTTGGCAGATGCTCAGCAAGCCTCCTTGTGTTACTGGATCCAGCCTCCCCATGCCCTGAACAAAAAGGTTAGCAGCATTTTCTTCCTCACACTGCACTAGTAGTAATGGGGTTTGTCAGACTTAGCCTTAAGAGGGTATCTGTTAATTCTGTTTGTAATCATTTGGGTGGCAGTCCTGCACAATACTTGGAACAGCATCACTGCTGACTGCAGAAACTATAGTGGGTGTGTATTAGCATACGACACAAAAATAAATGGTGTCACATCACTGATTTATTCAAAGTCTATGAGTTGGGTAAGCGATGAAGCATAGCTAAAAATACACAAGAGAGGACTGATGGAGGTTGGAGATTAATTGGATTCAAAAGGCACAGGTGAAATCTTAAAGCCTGTGGTATACAGAAGGCTAGCAATCACAACCTGACCCTGAAACATGCATTCTTCTGGCATGGCGAAACCATGAATTCCCAGTACTTTCATTTGTCCTGTCTTCCAAAAAGAGAAGTATGGTCAACACTATTTGCAATGGGAAACATCCATACCAGCCTGATGCCATAATGTTGGTTCAAAAGCTACCTTCTAGGGTTACCAACATTATTCTTCTTCATATTTGGCTTTTCTTTTTTTTTTTTTAACATATGGTGTTCAGGAGCTGCCCTTGCTCTATACATCCTGTTTTCATAGGGGTCTGTGCAGCATTTTCTTACCAGAGACAGCTGCCTTACAGTGGTGAGCTAAGTGATCTTCTGTGCAATATTGAATTGACAAGCAAAGAGAGATTCTTTGGGGCTTGTTGTGCCTTCTCTGTGCTTATACTGACATCTCTTTCCACGTTCCTCAGCACACCTCTTCCATCTCCCCTCAGCCCCCTCTTGCATCCCTGATGCAACCAGTGCTCAATCCCTCACCACCAGGGAGTATCCTCAGCCCATTCCTGAGAATGGGAAGTGCCCATGGTTTGCTGTCTAGCCAGGCAAGAAACACTGTTTTGCAGCAGGTTTGTAGCTGTGCATGTGCTGACTGCCTGGCTGTGATGCTGGGAACCCAGCTGGCTGCGGCCTCCTGGGAGCTGAGCAAGCCAAACAAAACAGCCAGGGATCAAACCCTCCTTGCCTTTTCCCTGAGCAGGGAGTTCTCCTCACTAGCTGAATGCTGATTTTGCAAAACTGGAAGGGACTTTTTACCCTTGAGACCTCTGTTCTTATGCAAAATATATTTAAAATTAGTCAGAGGGTTCAAAAGTTGTTGGAGATGAACCAGCTAAGGGAATGAGGCTAAACCATTTCCTGTGTGACACACCACTAGTTTTTTCTGAGTTTAAAAATGAAAAATAGATGTCATCGTGACACTCTATTGTCTCATTTTGGGTCATTCATTCCTGTGGTGTAAGGAGGGGAGGAAAAGACATCACATGCAGCTGCAGCTGTGACTTGCAAGCTTCTGAGCATGAATTGCTGTTTCTAGAGCAGTGTCCTACGCACCATCTTTCCTTGCATTGGAAATGATTGTAAAGGAGGTCCTAGGGTCAGCACTCCCCCCAGAGACTGTCAACGGCACCAGAACACACTTGCTCCACCACTACATGGTTTGCATCCTATCCCAGCACAAGCAGGACAGTGATTCTGCATTGTATGGCTGAGATCCACTGGCCCAAACAAATCGATGCCCTGACGATCCCCCAGGCAAAAGCCTCATGCTGTGTGGTCAGAGCTGCCTGCTTGCTGCTGAGCAGGAACCTTCTCAGCACTGAAATGCAACTTTTGGCAGCACACAGCCCATGTCCCAGGGGGCTGCTGCACTTTGCAGCCACTTGGTGGGCACTCAGGCATTGAGACCAGCTGTGCAGCCTCCTTGGGCTGGCCAGGGTCTGCTTCATCCCACAGACTGGTTTCCATTCCCTCTCACAGACGTGTCTTCATTTCCAAACAGATCCTGCAGCAATGAAGTCTTCAAGGGGAACTGAGCAACCTGTTGAAAAGAATTGATCTTCCAAACATTTGGAGCTCTCTTACTGTCTAAATGTGGAATGGTTTCTTTGCCACAGAATGGCAGCAACTCTACTTTTCCTTTTCAGATGTCTCCTCTCCTCTGTAAATCATTTCGTGTCTGCTGCATCCATTCTGAATCAGTTTTTGCTGATTTTACTGTCAGTGGATATTAGCTTACTTATCAAACTCACACACAGGAGGCAATCAATACAACTAACAGAGGCAGTGATAAGGTAGTCATGCATCTGTTATTCCAGAATAATATGTAAAAATGGAACAAATATTGTAAAGCCTCCTTACATAGGAAGAGGAGATGGATTCAGGATGTCACAGGCTGTGTCTGCACTGAGGGACCCACCAGTGCCATGAGTGGTGTGGCTGCCCACCCAAAACAGGGCAAGGTCCCTGGTGTTTCCCTTCAGCCTGTGTGAAGGAAAGCTGTTTGTGTGATGCCAAGGGAGCTGTGTGCCCTGCAGCATCTGCCATGGCCTGGCTGGTTGATAGCCAAGACTCAGAGGCTGTGCCATGAAGGGCACGGGCTTAACCAGGCCAGACTCACTTTGCAATAAGTCCTTGTGCAGACCAGTCCGTTTGATAGTGGTCTCGGACTTGCAGAATGATGAAATCCCGTATTTGAAACCTCAATGCCCAACTTTACTATAGTGCCTTTGTTTACAGGCTGAAATATTCCTCAGGAAGACACTGCTCATGTCTGCCCATTTACTTCTAAGGCAACTGCTGACCACTGATTTTTTAATATATGTTTTATATTCCTTGTGCTCAGAAGAGCTGCTCTCTAGGCAATAAATCAATTTTCTACAACAGAGCCAAGGCGTTCTTTGGTAGACCTATCTGCAAGCTGCCACTAACCCAAGCCAAGTTAGTACTTAGTTAAGAGAAGGAAGACAATCCTCAAAACATGGAGCTTTTTTCCCTCTTTGATCTTTCCCTTTCTTGCTATACATACAACAAGACTTCTCCTTGATCTGCAGTGGAATTAGTGTGCTTTTCTGGACTTCTAAGTGCCTGTGACACTTTTGAAATATGACTTAAACTATTTGGAAAAGTACCACTTGTTCCTATTTGAAAATTAGGATTATTTTTATATAAATATGCAAAAATTTCTGAGGCTCCTTTATACCAAGAGCCAATGGGACTTACATAGGAGTTGTGAGGGGATGAGTGTAGTTTTTTGCGTTTGCGGGGAGGAAAACTGGTTTTCCAGACAAGTAATCTAGAGAAACAATTTTTTGTATGCATTTGAAAAATGTGACTATCTGCAAATATTCATATTTTATTTGCATCTGATTGAATGTTGAGAATGTTGTCTGATTAATAAATAGGCTACTGCCTCTAAGTCTGCTGCTGCTACAGTTTCATTATGCCTTTGCTCACTGAGAAATGTTTTTCTTCTGTGACTTTCAATGATCTCAGTGAATTATTATAGCATAAAACTAGAGTAAATGAAAACACACAGAATTGCAAATCTGCATTGATTTAGTAGGAAGAGCTGCCAGTCTTTATGACAGCAAGCACATAATTGATGTTCATGATATTTTAGGAAAGAAATGTTAAGCCTAACAAGTCAGAGCAGTTCAGCAGATGAAAGAAATTTGGGAATTCTGGGAGTGAAACAGAGGATTGGCTGCTTTGATGGCATTCAAGACCAGGTTTATGAGGCTCTGGGCAACCTTGTTTAGTGAAAGGTGTCCCTGCCCATGGCAGGTCTGTGTGATCTCGAAGGACCCTTCCAACTGAAGCCATTCTATGGTTCTGTATGACTCTGGTTTCACATTAAAACCTGTGGAGAAAACCTTTAGTTAACTAAAGGAGAAAATCCAGGTACCTCTCAGGAGTTTCTAAGCATCCTCAAGTTTACAACTGAAAACACTGAAAAAATTTCGACAAATAACAAGTGGGCCAGGATAAGGCCATTAAATATGATTTTTTTCTCCTCCTGTAGAACTGAGCTGGGTCTCAATACTTTTATGCCCACTTACTACTGCCTGGCTTTTACATGGGGTACTTTGTACTAACATGGTACTGGCAAGACACGGATACATTTTTTTATATTACTCAGTGCTGATTAGGTGGAAGTTGGGCACAGAACATTATGTGCAAATTGAACAACCTGGTTTGAAGGTACAAACAAAAGGGCATTCAATGTGTCTAGTTTGGCCCAGGCAGACTCGTGGTTCCTATTACTACCTTAATGCCAGTATGAGGAAGTTTTTTGGGTTTTGTCGGTTTGTGGTGTTTTTTTGTTTGTTTTGTCATTATTTCTTTCACTGTATATTTCACTTGCACTGAAATTAAAAATACATAAGCTGTGTGACTTTCTCCAGGACTCATCTCATCTCCGATAGCTGATCCACAAGGCCCTGTGTATTTATACCTGTTATATATAAGGAATCTGTAAAATGAATGTTGTTGGAGAAGTTACCTAAACAAGTTATTTGAGTGGTTCAGAAGTAGATTATCAGTTCACCTTTCAAAAGCTGACTCTTCTCAGCTCCCATACATTTTTTCCCTCCTTAGGCTTCCAGAGGCTTTCATTTCCCCTCAGCTGGACAAATGGGGACCCCGAGATAGGATACCGAACCCTTTCACTCTAAAGAGACAAGCACTGGGCAGCAAGCTGCAAAGCCCTGTAAGTACATCAGGATGCTCCCAAATGATTTTGAGAAGCACTGTTGGGTTTTGGCACGTAGGTGAAGTGGCAGCTTTGAGTTAGCATTTGTACTTAGTGGTTACTTTAAGGGGAAGAGTCAGCCAGTGGTAGGTGTGGAAACTCCAGCAAAGGGGAGGAGGTTGGGATGTGGCCACGATATCTAGACAGTGGCCTGGCTTCTTCTTCTGCTGCACCGTCTCTCGGTGGTCTCCCATGGGCATGGCTGCAAGGCTCGTGATGGAGAGGGGCATGGAAAACAGCAGCAGTCCACAGGCACAGGGCTGATTAAGGCTGTGGATGCTAATGGACGTTGCTCCTAAACTATTTCCAGCCTAGGTGTGGACATAAATTCTGGCTGTAGTTATGTTGATGGGTGCAGAACTACTCTGGGCTTTTGCATATGAAGTGTCCAACAGTGGTCCTAGCTAGAGAGGGACACTTTGTGAGAAAGGCTCCTCTAAGAAATATTTCTATACATATTTTAATTTTAGAAGAAGACATGATAGTTATTTAAAAAAATTAAATGTAAACATACAATTATAACTATAGATTTTGTCTTTTGCAAATTCTTATTTATCCAGTGTCTAAAGGTGAGAACATAGATTCTGTATTAAACTGCTTGTGATCCTGAATCTTGTGCTGACTGCATTACAGGTTAGGCACAGCCATTAAGAGTTTACCAGGTAGTAAAATCAAACTCCTTCTACACAAACCCTTAATGCCTATTCTGTTTTTGAAATAGCCGGCACAAATTATTTAGTTTAATGTACTCCTAAGTTTCCTGCCATTTCAGTAAGCTATATGGGTGTACAAGGAATATCTGCAAGCTACAGGCTCTTTTGGGGAAATACTACAGAATTTGTGAACAAAACTGTATGAACCAGATTTAACAAAATAATTCTGAATTTATTTACAAGACTTCTTTGCTGTCTACAGGGCCTGGCATACTGGTCGAAATGTTTCTTAATGTTCAACCTCCTTAAGATTTTGGAGTTTCATAGCTCAGATGTTTGTAATACTGTACATAATCTAGAGGGGGGTTTTAAATTATATTAATAGAAAATGTTACAAGTGTTTTGGCTTTGCTAGATTCAGAGTGCATGTAAGTCCTACATGATGCTAAGAAGAAAATATTGTCTCTTTATAGGGTAAAGTTCTGAAACGCAAAAGAAGAATTATTCTTGAATATTGAAATAACTAAGTATATTTGATATAGATGTTTACTGTATGTCTAATAAATGTTTAATAGAGATCTAGTATAGACATTTCCACAAAAGTGCATCACGTTTTAAACCTAACTCTTGTTCTGAGGTCATCTTTTTCATGTGGATAGTATGTACTTACAGACTTTTTATTCAGAATATTATGAATATGCCTGTAAGCTATTTTGCAAGCTGAGGAAAAGAACATTTTCAGTGGTTCAGTGGGATAACATTACAGGTAGTACAAGCCATGCTGATGAGTAGGAAATATGCCACTTGGTTTCTTTATGGGGAGAAAGGGTTAATGATGGAATGCTGAGCAGAGGCACACAACACCAACACTTTTTTGGTACTTCAGCAGAAATGCCAGATAAACATCATTGATATGAGCGATAAATTGTAGTGGAAATAATGTGCAGTAGATCAGAGAATGAATGAGTGGGACGTGCTATCCTGTAAATTCAATATAGCTTGTAAAACAATTTGTGAGAAAATATAAGTTCAAGTTGGACTTGATTTCATTTTTTAACTCTGTGTTCATATGTAAATGTTCAGTATTTTATTGTTTTATTCCCAGATAATTTTTACATTTCTGAGGCCTTTCTCTTGCACACAATACCTTGAGATTGAGCACAAATGCCAATAAAGAAGAAAAGAAAAAAGGAAATGGGCTTTTTCTAGTCTACTTTCGCTAAGAAACAGACCACACTCGGCATAACCCCGTAGCCTAGTTTATGTGTTTCCTTTCTACTGGTTTGGTAGCCTGTTGTGAAGCCACAGTATGTTCCATTCTGTCAA
This sequence comes from Melanocharis versteri, assembly GCA_013397845.1. Taxonomy (NCBI): domain Eukaryota; kingdom Metazoa; phylum Chordata; class Aves; order Passeriformes; family Melanocharitidae; genus Melanocharis; species Melanocharis versteri. Next base: position 393,245 of record VZTG01009485.1, read on the forward strand.
AAGGCTGGGCAAGAGCACGGCATGTGGACAGCATCCAGGTCTGCCATTTCATATGCCCAGGTATGGAAAGGTGCATCCGAGCAGCCTTGGGAAACAACTCGGCAAGGAGAGAGCTGTGAGCAGGACAGCTGTTCCAGGAAGCCGTGTTCTGCAAACTGTGCAGGTTTGTGTCACACTGCAGGTGCAGACTGCCAGTAACCCAGGTAATGGTGTGTGGATAAGGCCAGACTGAGAGGTCTGGGGGCAGCTTGCAGCCTGGGGTTGGAGTAGAGTTTCGGCACAGCTCAGTTATGATGAAATCTGACTCAGGGTCACACTGTCAAATCCCCAGTTCTGAAATTAACTCATCATCTCACTTAGCTCCTTCCTGCTTCTGCTGCCTTATTGTAAATTAGGTATCAGCAGCTACCACTAAGTGGCTACTGTATTAATTTGTGGATTTTTCTAAAGCATTGTAACGACACATGTAAGATGAAAAGCATTAAATCTAAAATTTACCTTAGTTCTTAAATGCCACCTGCACAATTTTTATCATGCTGGTCATCACAGTACAGAGGAAGCATAGCTCGTAATTTGGCTGTAGAAGATGCCAAGAATGGCCATATAGAAAGAAGTTCAACAAAGGTAGAGCTTATCTGTGATGATGACGCCCTGCATAGTATTACATATTTAAATTATACCTTTTTTAGGCTGTGTCAGTGTATGTCCCAACATGCCCTGAGAGGTCAGCTCACTGAGCACTACTATAGCCTAAGAAGCTTCTTAGATGATGCCCCTGTTGTCAGAGACAAGTACTTCATAATTAGACTATCTCAAGAGAAAAAAAGAGGGGCAAGAATTAAAGAAAAACCCTGCAGTTAATGCCAGGTTTGCATTAAGCTAGCCAAGAGTGTTCCTGGGGGCCAGAGTCCTCGGTCAATGCATATTGCTAAGAAAAGGTAAATACCTGTCTATAAAGGGAATGACAGTCTGAAAGTGCCTTGAGCTATGTGTTCTGCCAGTCTTCCAGCAATTTTTGGTGGATGGAGAATGTGCACAGAGTCTCCTGCAAAAGCTGGCATACAGAGAAAGAAAAGTTTGAAAAAGTTCTTGCTTCTAATCCCAGCTCTATGTGTAAGGGAAAAACAAACAGATAATCTCATTTTCAGGATGTAAATCCACTTCTTTAATGATTAGGCTTAGGTAGTGAGGGTTGTTTACCCTTTAAATTTAATTTATTTAAGATTTAAATGAAACCTGTTAATAAGCTGCAGACATGTGACTTGTTGGAAGTTAGGAAAGGAGAGAAAGAGCACACAACAGCTTAGGAGATGACCCTGTATCAACTGCTCCTTTCAGAAAGCACAAATTTTTGACCATGTCACAAGGATCTCTTTCCTCAAAACTTGAGTCTAGCAAGGCATGACCTTCTGCTGACTCCCTGTGTGACTCTGTTAGCACCAGCAAACAGATGGGTATAGAAGTAGTCCCCCAGCACACTGGTTTTGCTTTTGGTCATCTTGTTCCCCAGCGAAAGACAGGCTCAGCAGGAAACACAGGAAAACATGTGTTAAGGTTCAGGCAGAAGCTTGTGTTGATGACAAAAGCTGGAAGTTGTAGTTACAAGCCCAGCGAACTATAAAAGTTGAGATAGTGCCCATCAGCCCTCCCCTGCTGTTTAACTGCACACCAGTTGCAGGCATGTGGAGCTACACCAGTTTGGGGTAGCTCTTATCTGGCTGGGAGTTGCTGGAAAGTAACCCCGTCACAGGCTTGTTGTATGGTCTGTTTCCCTTCCTTTATCTGCCTAGTTTTGTTGGGTGTTGTCTAAGCCACTGTGTGTTGTACTCCTGTCTCAGACTGCCCTGAGAAGCTTTTAAGCTTTACAGTATTTTTTGTATAATCATAAAAAGTTGTACACAGGCCATTCATAGCACATTTACTCTTAGATTTAGAAGGAGTTTTCTCTGGATGCAGTAAGAGAAGAGATGATAGTAATCCTAGAGCAGATCATTGTAGTAGACTTAAGTTTCAAGCTCATGATGCCCCCACCCCAGATTGTTTCAGTCTGTGGGTTCAAGAGTCTCAGTGTCCCTCTGCCCTGAACTCATTTGGGAGTTAGGACCAAGAGTGGTGGCTTGTCATAGTAACTCTTGATTGCCATCCTAGTTTATCAGCAAGGACTGAATCAAGCACAATTTATTTGCACCAAGGAGCTGAGTTCAGCTGCAGAACTGATACACCTGCAATTACTGCCATGCACTTCCTGATACTCTTGGAGTCACAAGGATGTTGAGTAAAGAATAAAGCCATGGTGCATTTCAGGAGCATCCATCTTGTGACAGAGAAGGCATTCCAGACCATTGACTCTGCTGGGATAATCAACAGAGAGATCTGCGAGTCCTAATGCTGTGGATCCTGATCAGATACTGGTTTGTCCCTCTTGAACCTGTAAACTTGTCAACAGCAAGAAAATATTTCAGTACTCCATAATACTTTGTAGAGTTATACTATTACACTTCTTCAAGGAAGTTAATGTATTAACTTATAAGCAGTTACACATTGTTCTTTTACACTTTAAAATTTAACATCCAAGACACTGACACATCCTAGAAAATGTGTGTATACATATGAATGCCCTTTAATTTCTTTAATAGCACTAAATTTTCTTGATTTGCCTGTTCTCCTTCTGTGCTTTGACACTTGCCTGTGTCTTTCCATCAGCTTGTGGCCCAGCCACACTCACTTTCCTATCACTTGATAAGCTGCTTTTCTGTGTTTCAGATACAAAGGAAGCCGAGAGCAAAACCTCACCTACTGGAGGAAGGCAGATGTGAGGGTGCCCAGAGAGCAGTGAATGTGGGGACAGCTGCGTTATGGGAACTGGGGATGGATTCAGCATGGGTTTCAGGGACACCTGCAGCATGGGGACCACTGCAGTATGTGAACTGGGGACGCCTGCAGCATGGGGACCACTGCAGCATGCCCGTTGCATCTGCGTCAACCTGCCCTGCACACGCTGCCACAGAAACAGGCATTCATACCAGAAAGGGAGCTGAAAGTTGCTGGAAAAAAGGCTTTAATTAAGAATTGTTCCTGCCCTTTCCACTCCTCTGGTCTTTTTTCATCCCTGCTTTATCAGTTATTACCAGTTAATGTTTCATTTTCTGGTGTTGTTTCACTGAAGCCAAGAAGCACCTTGTAGATAGCTACTGCCAATTAGTTGTGATGAAAGCAGAAATTTAGCTTCCATCTTGCCTGCATTTGGAGGGCTATAGCAGGAGTTAATTCAATTGCTTTCTTGTCTTCTGAACTATTCTTGCTACGTGCATTTGTGGTTGCCACGTGCTCCTGGGGTGAGCAGGCCCTGCCTTTCCTGTCCCTCTCTCCCTTCTTCCATCTGATTAGGAGCTGCAGCTAGGTGGACAGATGGATGGATGGGAGGAAGGAAGGAAGGAATGAACGAACTACCGACTACTGACTCTGGGGGAGAAGCAGAAGAGAGTTATAATGTAAATCTTTCTGGAAATATATATATATATATATGTATTTCCATACGACTAAAATTAATTAATGTTAATGGGAACTGTTGGAGACTAGCCCATCTCACTGTAGTCACCAGTATCTAAGATTCCCCTGATCATCAAGAGATGCTTCAAAGGGATGACTTGTTTCAGACCCCCGGGTTTGGATGAGATGCTTTGTGTCCTGGAAGTCCTCTTTCTCTCCTCAGGGACTCAGGGGAGGTGCTGACATTGTAAAAATCTGCGTTTGGTCAAGTGAATTCTCTTACTTTTTGCTGTCTTCATGTTACATAGAGTTGAGTGCAGCAGGATGAAGGGAAGGCTGTGGATAGTAGTCTGCATCCACGCTTACTGGCTTACCTGGGCCTTAGCAGTGTCTCTGAGAAAAAGGCAGAAGCACTGGGTGCAGCAGAAATGTCACCTTACAGAAGACAGTAAAGGACTCCTGCAGCAACTGCTGCCTTAAAAGTAGATGTTGGAAGCAGGATGAAAGAGGACAATGTAGGACTGTGGGTTTAGTGCAGTGGTGCCATCCTGGTCTTGCCTTCCCCCAGCCTTTTTCTTTGTTCCCAGATTTGGCATATGAAACTAGGTCAAGGCTCTTAGCCATACATGTTTTAAAAGTACTAGTCACTCTGTGAGCATGATAAAGGATGTTTTGGGAGGGGTTAGGGTTTGGGGTTTTTTTTTCACATAATGTAGAAAACCAATTCTATTTGGGATTAAACTGTGTTTTAGCTGTTTCTTGGGAAATGGCACTGCAAATCTTTCATCTGTTTCTGAGCTGATCAAGATGCAGTGGGATATTCTTCTCTTCTCTCTGAAGAAGTCAGGTGCCATATCATAGAAGAGTGGCAAAGTGTTGGGACTCCTCTGCAAACATGGCTACAGAGAAGTCACCCTTAATGTCCTGCAGTGAGGTGAGGAAGAACAGCATCTGTGACAGGCAGCTCGCAGTCCTTGACCGCCAAAATCAGTGAAGATGATGCACATTTGGACAGCATATGTGCTTCTGCCCTGGGAGGAAACCCTGCTCGCCCTGCTTGCTCTCACCCTCCTGGTATCATTTACGGGTTGTGATGTAAAGCAGAGGAAACGGGGAGTGTGAATACCAATCTCACCCTGAAAGGATCTGGTTTCCTTAGGTACAGTTTGTGCTTATCATTCTTGTGCAAAAGTTAGTAGGTCACAGCTGGTTAAACAAACCCTGCCCAATTATAATTTCCGTGCTTACAGCACAGAGTATTTAACCTTTCAATACTCCTTTCCACCCAAATCAAAGGTCTAATTTTTTGCATTCAATTTTACTTTGTTCTTTTTTCAGTGTAAAAGAAAAAGGAAAACATTAAAAACCTGTAAAACTCACTTCAAAAAGACCTGAACTTAATCTCCAAGATTAACTGATGTCTCTTATTTCAGTATGTACTAACTGCATATTGTACTTCATCTTCATGTATGTGAAGCCAAGAAATGGCACATTGTATATAAAAACAGGAAAATGCATTATTCGTGTAATAAATATTGTTTTTTTCATGTCTTCTGGCAAAAAAGTGGGCTGCCTACTAGTAATTGCATATCATATTTTAAAATAATAATGCAGGTTTTTAATGTGTGTCAGTTCCATTGCCCTGCCTGTCTCCTGTCCCAGCCAGCAAAAGCACTTTCCCAGAGGAAGAGACCTTGAATGCCCTCAGTGCAGCAGCTCACATACTTGCTTTATAAATTAGATGCTTTAAGAAAGTTTCTTCCAAATGTCTCTCAAATTCAGCAGGTTTTGAAGGTTAAACCTTTACCTTGTACTCTACACATCATAGCTAAATCATGTTATGTCTAAAATACACATGCTCCAAATCTGAGAGACAAATCTTATGTTCAAGTAACAGCTTAACAAAAAAAAAAAAAAAAAAAAGGTTTTCTGGGTAGGAANAAAAAAAAAAAAGGATTTCTGGGAAATGACAGGCACAAAGAAGCCTCAAAACACTATACACTTCTCCCTCCTTCCAATAACTCCTTCTAACCTCGAACACGCTCTGCTAAGTATGGGTGCACATTCCTTAACTTGTGGATCATGACTCACGCTATCAAAGTGCTGTACATGTACAAAGAGAAGGTCAGTATCTGTTAATGCTAAAAGAGAATTTGTTCTAGGCACTGACATCCACAGCTTTTCACATGCATTACAATATGGCTTGCAACTGGACACAGGGAAAAACCAATTGTAGTGATAATCTGGATGCAGTCTGTGTGTGCCACAGATGAAGGGTTTTGATGCAGCTACAAAAGGCGTGCCAAAGGAAGCACGGCATTGCTCTAACACTGCTCCCTCCACACCTTTCTCCTTGGCACCAGCCAAAGGTAATGGCCACCTCAACCTGAAAATAAGGCTGCTTTTGCAGCTCTGCTTAGGGTTATGCTAAGGGTTAGGCTCAAAAAGCCTAAAAAGCCTAGAGGTCTAGGGACACTGCAACTACAAAAGGCATTCCATGGTCAGCACGGCACTGCCCCAACATTGCTCCCTCCACACCTTTCTCCTTGGAACCAGCCTCAACCACAGGCTGCTTTTACTGCTCCACTTGGTTTTAGGTTTACGCTTAGGCTTAGGGTTGAGAAACCCACAAAGCCTAGAGGTCCAGGGACACTGGAACTTCAAAATGCATGCCAAGAACAGCATGGCACTGCCCCAACATTGCTCCCTCCGCAGCTTTCCCCTTGGCATCAGCCATGTGCTGGCCACCTCAGCCTCAGGTCATGTTCCTTTTACTGCTCCGCTTAGGGTTAGTGTTACACTTAGGTTTAGTCTTACGGTTTGATTTATGCTTTAAGAAAACCACAAAGCCTAGAGCTCCAGGGATACTGGAATTTAAAAGCAGAAGTTGCTTCTACAGATAATCATCATGCTCAGTGGCCAGTGCAAGGTAAGGCAGGGGCACAGAACTCACTTTTCCTCTCAGGAGGCAATAACTGCTATGCTGAATCTCAGGAATCACCACAAGAAAACTCTTGTGTGTAGGGCTGGGACATGCTGAGGCCAGGGCTCTCCCACAGCTGTCCAGTTCCAGGATGATGCACAAGCTGTTGTTCGTTCCACACAGAGAAATTGCATCCCTGACTTCCAGCCCTCCTGCAACCCAGTGCTGCTCTGTCCTGGAGAGGGTCCCTCAACAGAGTTCATAAATTAGTTAGAGGCAAAGACCATGACCCTCAGGATTGGACTGGGCATCTTCCGCTCTGGTAGGAAGGCATGGGAGATAGCCCCGGGATGCAGATACCTGGAGAGCAGAATGGAGCAAATCTGATACGAGCTCTTTACGCAAACGCACAATTTTCTGTGACAGATTCAGACTTGTCAATTTAAAATGCCTTGGCCGTATAAGGACATACCCACTGAGCATTTCTTCTTCCCTGACCCATTGCATGACAACAGTGTTTTCCAGTGCCTACGTGCACTGATTCCACCCTCACTGTGTCATCTTGCTCTTTCACTTCCTTTCTCGTGGTTTCTGGGGACAAGGCTTTTTAAAAGGCAATGTTCCATTTTCTGCTTTCAGAAGGACCTCTCTGATGGCAATCTTCCAATTTTCTATTCTTGAGTGCTAAAAGTTGAGCCAAGTAGGAAGGTTAAGAATTCCACTACAGTTCTTCCTACAGGCTTCCCAAATTTCCATTTTTTAGGTACTGTATTTAACATTGTTTATGGAACCTGAAATATAGGGGCAGGTTACGTGACTGAGAAGAATGTACTTGGAATACAACATCAGCAAACAGGATGAACAGATATTGAAAGAGGGGAGAAAACAACTGTATTGAAACACTGAAACAGAAGGTAACCCTCAGGCCTTTAGAGAAAAGCAAAAGTACTTACCTAACAATTAGCAAAAATAAAGAAAGGCAGAAACCATAAAACAAAAAAAAGAAAGTAGAAGAGGAGGACAGGAGGAAAATGCAAGGAGAAGACAGAGACTTTTCTTATTTTTCATCTTTTCAGTCACTCTGGAATATTCTTGCATCCTTATGGCTCACAAAATTCTTTGTAGAGAAGAATTGTATTGTTACTCTCAGTCCTCAGATTCAGTCAGCCCCATTCTGCCTTTAATGTTGCTTCCACAGTATCAGAAAAGATCTCAGCAAGTTAAGTGATACAACCAGATCATGAACCCTCAGCAAATGTTTGCACACCTTTTTGCCATCCTGCAATCAGTTAGTACTTGAGTCAAGCATTTCTGCCAAATTCTACTGGAAGTCACAGGGAAATCTTTTCTTTACTTAATATCTCCTCATCAGATGCACGAGACCAGACATGTGACAGGCTACTGTGCAACTGCAGCCTTACACCAGTATTGTTCAGAGCATGGCACAGGGGAAAAGGGCCAATTTTTTGACTGCAGTGGGTACTCACACACAACAGAGATGGGGATAAAATTGCACAGAAGTTAAATCCTTTGTTTTATTGCTGCTTTCTTTAGTTGGATCACTTCAACAGCATCTCTGCTTGGTCGCTATGAAAGTGTTGTTACAGAAATCAGCCTTTCCACTCATTTTACTTTAAAAATTGATCAGTGCATTTGTTTGCCATCACAAACAGTTTGAATCTCTCCCCATTCCTTGAACCAAATCTTTATGTAGTTTCTGGTAGACTTAGATGCCCCCAGGAGCCATTCCTCACAAGCACATCCAGAATGGAAGTACTTGGGGCAGTACAGCCTGGAAGTATGCTTCCTCTCCTTCGCTCGGTTTTAGACAGTGACCAGCCTGTTCCTTTTCCCTTTGCACTGAGTAGCTCTTGATAAGAAAGAGCTGGTCCTTTGGTGGGGTGTGGGGGTCTCTGCTTTCTCCAGAAGTCTGGAGATACCAGCAGGTCCTCAAAGGGCATCTGCCACTAAGGCTTCTGTTGAGACTGCTCAGGATTTATGAGACAACACTGTTCCCTTTGCTTCTTACCAGCTGGCCAGGAACAGGTGAGGGCACACCTCAGATCTAGGTCAGTTATCTTCACAGAGATTTGGTTGGAAATATTAAGAAGAGTCCTGCACAGAAGATGTACAGCCCCAAAGAATCGGAGTTGTCGGAGATACCAGCTTGCTCTGAGCTAACAAGGCCTGACGGTCAGTGTGCTCCTCCACATCACAGCCATGGCTGTTCTGCAGGACATCCCCCAGGAGAAACTGCATGATCATCAGCTCTGCATGAGCAACTCTTCAGGCTGCAGCCCTCAGACTGCACAGGCACAGCTGGGGAGGAAGGGAAGGTCTCGGAAGGTCTGCTGTCAGAGCTTCACCAGTAACAGCAAACCTCATAACTCAGCACAGGGGCTTTTGTGTTACAGACACAAATGGATTTCAAGTTTTTAGCACCAGGGTTCTAAAACACATATGCCTGTGCATGAACATTTTCTAGCTCTAGCATGCTAGAAGAATGCTAGGTATGGGTTCATTATCAATAAAAATGCTCTGTTCTGCCTGAAGAAAGATCAGATGTGATGCAAATGTTAAAAAGGGCTTTTGGACAGAAAAAGGGGAGATTTTTTTCTCTTCTGTTCTTTAAAAAACAAAGACAGGAAAAAAGATAGCCCTGATTTGCTTTCCTCCTGTGTCATAGAACCATCTTGTCTTTATGTCTTTGGACTTAAGTACAAGGCTACTCTCTCACCGTACTTGTATGTTGTAATTTAAATTAATTGCATTGTTGATAGTGACTGGAAAAAAAATCTTCCATCCATTAGGAATATCCTCCAAGGAAAATGCATGTGTGCCCAAAAAAAATAGATGGCTGTTTGTAAATAAGAACAACATTTAATTAGTTATGAGAATCCCATCTAATACAATGAGGAAAAGGCAACTCAGGGGCCGCACTGATATTTGATATGTGGTACACTCTGCTCCAATTTTGGAAGTAGGCCATATATGAGAAAAGAGAGAAGCATCTGTTATCAATTCTTGGGGAAAAAAAAATAAGATTAATTCCAGGATACATGTCCTACCAAGATGCTGGACTACTGCTTCCACAGAATAGCTCTCATGTCCTTACCTAGCTACTGTCAACCATTTATTGTTGGTCCTACCTCAGAGGCATCAGGACATCTTATTCATCAAAGCCATCCAGATTTCACATGCCAGTATAAATCCTGTTTCTCAGTTATGCTAAGTGGGTACTATGTGTCGTTGTCACCTAAATCAAGGCAGAAAATCGTATTTCTATAAATCATTGTTTGGGAAATACGTTATTAGAGGTGAAATCATAGTATCTAACTTTGGATAATTAGAAGAATGGCATTAAAGTGAAGAAATATGAAGTAAGAACGATTACTTAAAGCTGCCTATTACCTTGGAACATGTTAATATTGTCAGCAAGACTCATCTTTACTTTCCCCAGCAAGACACCAGCTTTTTTTGCCAGTGTCATTCAAGGTGCCTCTCGAGCACATAGGTATGTAATTTGGCATTATGTAACTCCCTGTGATGCTATATCTGAGAAAACCACTCCACCTAAATATCTTGCACACAACCATGACAGACATGTTGATCAATCAAAACTGCTGCCAGGCAGTAAGAGAGCTCAGAAGGGTATTTACCCAGAACTGAAATTTAGTAGAAATGCCAATATCTGTCATGCAGAATAGTTCCATTTTGGTGACATCAGTGTGATTATATTCTGTCTCAGATTTTTACTATTCTGCATATACACTTCTGTAGAGAGTGCTTTCTAGAACTCTTGATGGAGAATCAAGTTAATAAGCTGTGATAGTGGGAATTTTTTAAATTAGCTGTCAGTGGTTATGTTCTTTGCCCCATGGTAGGGAAGGAGTAAGAAGTGCAGAGGACATTGTTCTCCGAGGAGCTCAAGGCAAATGGAGGAAGGAAGAGTGCCTTTGAGGGCAGGCTTTACTCACCCTGCAGCTTTGAGGACCCAGGAGCTGTGGGAGTCGTAGCTGTGAAGCAAATGAGCTCTGAATCACAGTTACTCAATAGAGGCAGCGCATGGTGCCTCATGTCTATAACACTCTGGTAGGCTGAAACACACCCTGAGGACTAATATGTCTCTTGGTAAAGGAATCAAAATGCTTGTATTGAAAAAGGAAGTAAGGTGACTTCAAAGTTCCCCAAACAGTCTATAACAAAATTACCTGCACTTCATTGTAACCCAACATGGTGGCAACTAAGAGGGATAGTGGCAGACTTGATTAAAACAAATAGACACAAATATTAGTGATCTAGATACATGTGTGAAAGTGCCTCTGACTGGGGACATTTACAGCAAGACATATGTCTGAGAGGAATGCTCACAGAGAGGAATGTTCCTGTAGCTAATAGACTGCATAATAATTCAGAAGCTCTAGTGCCTCCTATTCCTGATACTAAGATAATTTCCTATACAAAGTGGAAGAGTCACTAAAGCTTTCCAAAGTTTTCAAAAGTGCTTGTGAAACATTGGAAACTAAATGGTAAGATTCTTGGAGTTGAAGTCCAGAGCCAGATTTAGCAGGAGCACTCCCCACTGATTTTCATGAGACCTGGGCTCACACAGCAAAGCAGAGGACATCAGTACCCAGCTAAACCATCAAAGTGCTCTTCCAATACAGTTGTACAGGTGCTTCCAGGGCCCAGATGACTCCTCATGCTTGGATTGCATGGTGCTGTGCAATGTCACACATAAAGATTTTACTGCACTCTATGCATCTTGTAAATATATTACTCAACCAAGCTTAGACATCACTTTGCCATTTCATTGCAGCCCCTTTGTCAGTCTCAATCGTTCTGGATTTCCTTCTCTTGCTTTTTTAAAAAAGAGTCCCTGTTTGACCAGTTCTTGCAATACAAAAAGAAATCTAAACTGCAACTTTTTCTGTAGCTGCACATCCTCCTTTGAAAGGCAACTCTAAGGCAAGGATCTTGTTCTTTATTTTTGTCAAACACACAAGTGCTTTTGAAAGTGACATGGAGTTTGTATCAGTTGCAGGACTAGTAAGAAAATTACAGGGGCAAATAACAGCTTCTAGGATTGAACTTGGCAGAGAAGTTCAAATGAGGTTAAATGTGATTTAGTGTCACACTAAGCCCTAGTGTGAAGAAAATGGAAACTGATTGCATTGGCAATAAGGAACAAGAAAGATGAAGCATCTGACATTTGCATTTTGTCTTACTTCCTATTAACCCACAACTCCTTATTTGAGGAAAACATTTCCCTCACAAATTGCCTTTATGGTACTTTAAGCAGGGAAAAATAGAAATAAAAGCACTAGGTAGTTTTATCTCCCTGCAAATCTCCAGAAAAATCCTCAGTCTACAATTACATACAACTCCACTGGATAGCACAAGCGTGGTTATACTGGGTGAGAGCAAAGGTCCATCAGCTCAGAGTCCTGCCTCCCACAGTGATCAAAAGCAGATTTGTGAGAAGATTACAAAAATCTCCAGAACAAGCATATGATAGTATTTCCCACTGATGTTCTCACAGCCTCCTCAGGCATTTCCTCAGCCAGACATGATTGCTAAATGTTTATAATCCTTGGTAGATTTGCCTTCCACGAGCCTGTGCAGGCTCCCTGTGAGTCCTATGAACTTTTACCATGTGCTGCACAATGCAGCAAGAAACCCCACAGCCTAATTACAGGCTATGTGCATGAAACACCTTGTTGTTGTTGTTGTTGTTGTTGTTGTTGTTGTTGTTGTTGAGAGCTGGTTACCTGCTATTCACCTCTGCACCTTACACTGGAACAGACTGTGAGCAAACACTCCTTGTTTATCCCCTGCCCTTGACTGACAATTTTACAGGGCTCCCAGTTGTACCTCTTGTTTCACCCAGCAGCCTTTCACCATCCATGTGGCTCCTTTGGGAGCCCTTCCGAGTTCTCTCTCCTTCCTCAGGTGGGGATCGGAACTGTGTAGGCACATCAACTCAGATTCCTCCAGTGATGAAGTGGTGTTCTTTTTTTTTTTACCTAAAGGGAATCAATTTGCTTTTCTTTTTATCCCCACTGAGCTGAAATTTTGACAGAATTATCTGTTGTAATGCTGAGATTTTGTTATTGCATGGTCAATGCATTGACATGCAATGGTCAAGTCAGAGGTTGTAATTTTATACATTGAGATTGGTTTCTTTCCCCTAGGTGCATCATTTTACCAACACACCGAACTCTTCCTTTGAAAGAAAGTTTGACTTTTTGAAGGATGCCTTCTTGCTTTAATAATCTGTTATCCTGCTGTTTAGCAATGCCAGCATCCACTCACCCTTTCTTAAGGCTTTCTTCACACATGATATGCATTTCTTGGATGCTTCCAGTATGTTCCCAAAGGGTCTCCATGCCATCCGCAAAGACTGAACTCCCCCGACTAAGCCTTCTGATTTTTTTTGAGCAAGTATTCTCCTTTTTATGTAGTCTCTTATTTTGAAGTTGGTATAAGTAGGTAAGTTCTCTACCTGCTTATTAAGCATACTTTGATAGAGGAGAATATAAAATTGGACATAGATCCCACAGAAGAACAGAAAGATTAACTCATAAGTCAACCTCTGTGGCAGCCACCAACCTCCCTGATGTAGTAAACTATGAATCAGAACATAAAGGTGATATAATGCTCAGGTAATAGGACAGCTGTACTCAGACACAATGTGTTGAGATCCCTCAGTGAGGCATGTAAGGATCTTCAGCACTTTTACTTAAATAAAACTAACGCTTTTAAGTGAAAGGAAAATGTATACACTTACAAGGCCCATATCATGATCTTGAACGGACACTACAAAATTTAAATTCATCTTTCTTACATTTTTTTCTTTCTTTGTGAACAACTGAAAAAAGTGCCTCTTTATCAAAAACGGTGCCAGTCCCCTCCCCAACAGGTTGTAATTCCTACCATAATTGATGCCTGATTGCTGCATCAAACTGTAGAAAGACCACTTCTCTGTGAATGGCTAACAGCTGGGATACTCTGCTGAGATCCAGTGGATTCTGGAAGCTGTAATAATTTTCTGAATGTCCTGAAGTTCAGTCCCTGCAATCTCAAGAAGAATAAGTTTATCAGGTAAGGTGTCAGAAACTGCACATAAAAATATGTCAGTTTTGTAAACTCATTTTCCCTCCAGAAGTTTTATACTTCAGGACTTTCTCAATATTTCATCCTCCTCTGTGCAGTAGAAGAATGTGTTTACAACCCCCTCAACATTACAAAACCAAGCTTTAAGAATAGAGATTGTGGCATGTGGAGAATTATGAGGATGTAGTAAAGTCAGGGAGGAAAAGGCATAATAATGAAAAGTTGCAAGCAACTCAAAAGAGTGGTTCTTTCATTAGCCTTTCCCATTAAAAAGTTAGTCATTATAAAATCCCAGCAAGGATGGTGGTAAATCCTACTGACTAGCATATTAAGATTATGTTTGTCAGACACGAGCAGGATCATGTCCAGAGATGGCATTTTACTTACTCCAAAGACCTAAACCAGAGATACTACTTGATTAGGCATGAGAGGGACAACATTTCCAACAATTTTTTAATTAAATACTATTGTAGCTCAATCCTGCAAGGTAGTGAATATTTTCCTACTGAGGCTCTGAAGTTTTTTATTCCCTCTAAGCCTAGAAAAAACTTCACGAAGCAATGGGTCTCTGCAAGTCATTCCCCGTACAAGAGCACCTGCTCGTACTTGGTGCTTGTAGGAAGCGTGTGCACAGGGCCTCCCGAGACAGCCCTGGCAGAAGTGATTTAACTCAGAACTACCTGTTATAGAAGCCCAATGTTCTCTCTGTCAGACTGAAGGGCCTGCCATCATTCAGGGAAGTTAAATGGTCTGATTTGGAGGAGAGGGAAATTATTCCTCAGCAGCAGCAACCAAAAAGATCTCTTGGTCATGAGCAATGGAGTAAAACTCTGTACAAAGTGTGTTACAGACACAGCAGAGCACTGAGGGTTCTATCACTGTCCATATTTTCTGTTTTAAAAGTGTAGTAGTTAGGCTAGTGTCTGAAATTGAAACACATTATACATAATATTCCTCCTACATCTGGTGATGTGGTTTCTCACTGATCATTGAGCTCAGCCTTTTTGATTGTTTCAAAGCTCATTATGCATGCTAATTTACGTAAGCTTTCTCAGTCAGATACAAATGAAGTTACTGATATGCACTTGGCTGCACAATGAGCACACACCACAGAGCAGGAAGGGCTTTTTGTCAAAGAAAATAAACCCACTTCAAAAATCAAACATTCATAAGCACAGTAGTAAAATAAAAGCTGTAACAAGTATTTATGATTCACTGACTCCTTTCTTCCTTCCAAAATGAAAATTCAAGAAGATAAATTCAGAAAGGATAATAAAAATCTTACTCACATAAAAAGAAAAATACATAAAGGATGAAATCTGGAGATATTAAAAGACCAAGCTGGTCTTGTATATATTTTCATCAATTATTGAAGAATTTATTGTTTTTATCAAATTGTTGTAATAAATTTTCATTTTTTAACAGATGCCAGTACAAAAGGAAAGCTGTGCAGGGAAACCTTTTACTCCTGAGTTGTATGTGAGCAGCACCAAATGTACAGATATATGAACAGGGGCATTTCCTGGTGACAGGAAAACAGTCCAGACATGCAGCACTCACACCCACAGAGGAGATGGTATGCATAACATGCCATGTTTTGAAATTCCAGCTCATTATACTGTGAGAATACTCCAGGGGCTGAAAAGCAAAATGCCAAAAGATCACTTCTGTACTTGGGACAGGATTATCTCATGCGACTTTGATTGCCCAGTTATCAGACATCAAGTTTAATTGGGCTCCTGCAATCTAAGGCACCTCCAAAGGAGCTTTCATCCCCCTCACAATGAACATATTTTAGCTGAAGGTGTCTTTGTAAGAGTGTCCTTTCTGCAAATGTGTCCAGTGACAGCAGAGGTACCAAACCGGTGGTGAGATGCCACTAGTTACACACCACCTCCCTGCTAACTGCTAAAGGAAAGGCAGGCAAATCCCAGTCCTGCAATAACAAGCCAAAGCTCTTAGGGAAACCAGAGCATCTGTCTCCATGCAGGATGACACACACCTCAGCTGTTTCACAGAAGGGAGAGGGAAAGGGAGAGGGAAAGGGAGAGGGGAAAGGGAAAGGGAAAGGGAAAGGGAAAGGGAAAGGGAAAAAGTAAGGAAGGGAAATGCAAGGCAAGGCAAAGGCAAGGCAAAGGCAAAGGCAAAGGCAAAGGCAAAGGCAAGGCAAGGCAAGGCAAGGCAAGGCAAGGAAAGGCAAGGCAAGGAAAGGCAAGGAAAGGCTTACTAGAGTAACCCCAGCTTCCCATTTCGAATCTTCTGGTAAAGGGAAAGTCATCATAGGCTGACCAGATGGTTTAACAGACACTTGCTAAATGAAGAAGAACAATCTTTGGACCACATTTTATGTTTCCTGCAGGAGCAGACCTCCCAAGCCTGGTGGGTGCGTTGCTTTTCTGTGAGATCATGACAGGTCTGTGATGCTGTGGACATGCTCTGGAAACACAACAGCCTTCCACAAGTAAAATGCAGAAGGAAAAAGAAAAGAAAAAGGATGAAATTTCATCTTGACTTCCAGCTTCATTTGACATCAATCTCCTCCTTTTTTCCCTTTCTCACCATCAGCATTTTACACTCTTTTGCACCTGGAACCATCTGCCTCAAGCACTCAGTATTGGTCACTTATCAACCCTCTTGGTTGCATTCCCCAGTCTGGGGTCAGAGGCTCTGGATTTAAGACACAAAAGCAGTTTGGGGAATTTCCTAACTGAGCAAAAGCCAGGATATATGAAACCACGTGGTGAAATGCATCAACCATTTCTAGGCTTAGGTGGGGAACTCTGAGAGCAGCTTGCAGACGAGACAAAGACACAAATAAAACCTTTCAGATTACTGTCCCCAAGTAAACCCACCAAAGTAGCAAATACTTTTGCCACAGCTGCTCCCAGAGACCAAATAAGACCTTGCTGAGATGGCACTGGGGATCCCAGAGCAAGTTCTGCCACTGGGTTTTGTTGAGGCTCTGGGTATCACTCCTAGCTGTCACTGTTCCATCTAGTGCCACAGGTTCTGGTTAAGAAACTGCTTCCTCAGTTTCTCTTACAGCTGCTTTCTTCAGTGTTTACATTTACTCAAACAGACAGACACAGCCAGACAGCCTTCCTCCCACAGTCCTTTCCCCCAGCTCCCACAATGCCAGGGCCCACCAGGTGCCTCATCCCCCCTGCTCCCTAAGTTACATATTTCTGCAGAAATAATTCAGGAGGTCAAAAAGGGTCAAAAAGGGTCAAAGGGTCAAATCGAGTGTGCACAGGGGCAGGGACAATACTACACAAACTGGTGGGCTGGAAAGAATCTGGAATATAGGAAATGTTTGGGTAACTAGGTTTTGGGTTACTCACGTGACATTTAACCTAAAGGATGTGACATGTGACATTTAACCTAATTTCCACTTATTTTCATTTCTACCTAAAAATCAAGAAGACCAAAGCTTTGTCCTTTGTGGCAGGAAAATTGTCCCTGGAGCTATAGACTTTGTGGTTTTTTCAACCCTAAGCGAAACTCTAACCCTAAGCAAAGCAGCCTTTTCCTGAAGCGGAGGTGGCCATTACCTTAGGCTGGTGCCAAGGAGCAAGGTGTGGAGGCGTCTTGGGGATGGTTTGTGTCCCATAAGAATTTTAGTTTTGTTTTTGTGTCCGGAATTGTCGCTGCCTCCCCTCCCTCAACTCCAGGAATACCGCGATGGGTGAGGGGCAGCCTGGGATCCTGCAGGGCTTGGGGGCCAGGGGCTGCTCTTCCTTCCCATGGTGGGTGATCGACACAGCTGCCACATGGCACAGTGCGTCTGACTGGAGAGCCTGTTGCCCTGTGGTTTTTGCCTTCTTCTTTTTCCCTCTTGGTAGTTTTTTCCCTTTGGCACTGTGACTGGGCCTTGCTGACTTGCTTCTCTGCTCCTCTGCCGCATGGGAGCCTGGAGCCGGTGCGTGCTGTGGCAGGACCTGGGAGCCAGGAGCACTCCATCGCCCGCCAGGCTGTTCCCTCTGCATGGCGGCCCGATCCCAGGATCAGCCATCGCTGGCGAGCTGTGCAAAGGAGCAATCCGCCGCCCAGCCCCGCTGTTCTCTGCCACTGCTTCAGGGTTTTCACTATGCTTTACCCCGATGCCTTGTGTCTGCCAGGACCCACAGCTACTTCTGCTTCTGCCACTGATTCGGGCTTAGTGCTACAATTCGATTCATGGATCCTGGAGGTCTGCTCCCCTCTGCTGTTCCAGCCGCCGCTCCCAGGTTCCTGCTACAGTCTGTTTAACCACCTGGAGTGGCACGGAGACCAGCTGCTCCCTGTGAGTTTGCAAAGAGAGCCACGTGCTCCTTCTCCCCAGTTGACTGAGCCGCCATTTCCGCGCGGCGTGAGGCGGCTGCGCTCGCCCCACAGCGCCCCCTGCTGGAATCACCGCAGCCGCCCTGCCCGGCCGGGAGCCAGCAGCGCCCCTGCTGGCTGTGACCGGAACTGCACCGAAGGGGAAACGCCCGCGGCCGAGAGAGGGCTGGGACTGAGTGTGTGGTTCTGTTCGTTGTCGCTGCCACTGTTGTTGTTTGCTTGCCTTGTTACACACATATGGACTAGTAAAGAACCGTTATTCCTTTTCCTATGTCTTTACCTGAAAGCCCCGTAAATCCATAACTATAATAATTTGGAGGGAAGGGGGTCATATTTTCCATTTCAGGAAGGTTCCCGCCTTCCTTGGCGGACACCTGTCTTTTAAACCACAACAGGAGGGAGCAGTGTCGGGGCAATGCCGTGCTGACCTTGGCATGCCTTTTGTAGTGTCTCTGGAGCTCTGGGCTTTGTGTTTTTTCCAACCTTAACCCTGAGCGTAACCTTACCCCTAAGTGAAGCAGTAAAAGCATCCTTTGGCTGAGGTTGAGGTGACCAGCACATGGCTGGTTCCAAGAAGAAAGGTGTGAAGGGAGCAATGTTGGAACAGTGCCGTGCTGACCTTGGCATGCCTTTTGTAGTTGCAGTGTCCCAGGACCTCTAGGCTTTGTGGTTTTTCCAACCCTAACCCTAAGGGTAACCCCAATAGTAAAAGGAACAATAAAAACAGCCTTTTCCTGAGGCCGATGTGGCTAGCACACGGCTGGTGCCAAGGAGCAATTTGTGGAGGGAGCAATGTTGGGGCAGTGCTATGCTCATTCAGAGCAGGCAATCTGCTAAATGTGCTGGATCCAAAAATCCTGTTCTTTCCCTCCTCCAAATCCCCACCCATCCCCTTTCACAGATAAGAGCTCTCTAATTCCGTCTCTGTGCTCTGTGCTAACCTTTGTGTCATGCCGCCAAGGGTTTAAAATGCTGCATGATTAAAGCAATAAACTGCAACGAGGGATAAAGTTTGCTAATGGCTCTTCCGTTTCCAAGAGCACAATGATTGTCTGCCTTGGCACTCAGAAGCTCTTAGCAAAGCCATGATCGGGTACCAAGGAGAGCAGGGATAGGAGCTGGAGGGAGCTTCTTGGTCTATTTGATCAACAGTGGTAGACATGTTCTTACCAGTGACCAAATTTCCCTGTTTTATGTGCTTGACTCCTTGGTTTCCTCTCCTCAGTTTTAGTTTTGTATTATTATAAACTTGGAGAGACTGAACTCTGTGGTAAGGCAGGACCAGTGAAGAAGAGACGGTCCTGTTCCGCTTGTAGGTCGAGTGAGGCTGATGCAGGGAGCTGAGACTTAACCACATTCTGTGTGGATTGGGAACAGAGGGAGGGGAAGACAAAGGAAAGTCAAGGTCCAAGGTCAGTAAATGTAAACACAGTGATTTTGAGAGAGAATGTGTGAAATATCCACGTCTCAGTGATTCTAGTGCAGATACCCTGCGCCCAGCCATGAAAGCCACAGTCAGAGGCACGGAAGAGGAGTTTTTGATAAATGGAGTTCAGCAGGGGCCCATGGGGGCTGTCAGGGGGGGAGGTCTGGCAGATGTGGGTGACCCCAGAGGCTCTGCAATGTCACCTCTGTCTCATGGAGCCAGGTGTGGGTCCTAGGAGAGCCCAAAGCAACAGTGGAACCTGCCCCTGTCCAGAGTGTTTGTGGCACAGCACTAGGCACACAGTCACCCCCGAATAACATTAACCTCGATCTTTTATCAGAAAATTCTGTATTTTAGAGAAGAATGGCAAGAGAATTGCTTTGTTTTAGTCTGCTTCTTTTTGCTAGCAAATTGCTTTATAAACAGAATAGACATGTAGTGAAAACTAAGTATTAAACTTGATTCTAGCTTCAAAAGCTTCTGGAAAGCCCCAAAACCCACATGAGCCACGATGCGCAGAAGAAGATTAGTCAGGAGATGACTCTAGTGACATCTGAAAGAGCCAGACAAGAGTAGTTCTCCCCAATGGTAAGGAGAATTAAGATACCCTCTCTGGGGAATATGGGAGCTCAATTCTTGTGTGGGAAAAATACCTTTGCTTCATAAAGGCAGCAAAGCCTTGTTCTGTGTGTGAATGCATTTGCTCTCAGCTCCCCACTGGAGTTTGCAGGCAGGCTGAATCGGACTGATAGGAAATTGCTTCTCTACTCCTCTGTGTTGGAGTCTTAATATTTTAGGCCTAGCAGAGTGATTTAAATGTCAGAATTTTTAGTATTTTAGGTATGTTATGCTGGTACAATTACTGCACGTTTGTGGGCAATTTCAGTATTCATGGACACAAATATTAAAACAAAGAAAAAGAGGAAATAAAAGGTAAGAAAAATGTGCCCTACTGCCACTGCTTGTGGTTGCAGGAAGCAATAATTAGTGTACATAAATGCTCAGTTCCAAACAAAAGCCATATTCTTTTCTCAGTATTTAAAGAGAACTCCAATATACAACTGCGGGCCAGGTCATTATTGACAGAACTGGTCTGTAATGAAATTGCATTTTGGCTTTGATACCAGAATGAATTTGATATTGCTGCTCAGCACAGGCTTTGCAATCTGTTTGCAATGACATTTACTTTTTGCTGTAAACATTTTAGGAAAGCTGAGAAGCACTAAGCTATAAAGCATACCCAGTATCAAATCCCAAGGATTACTGAAGGATCAATATTTTGTGACAGTGATACCCACTGATGTGTGGTTTTGTTCTGGTTTTTTATTTGTTTGTTTTGTTTTCTCCCTCTGTCCCTGCAGAGCTCTGGAGACACAGGGTAAAGCAAGAAAATTTCTCAGTTGTACACCCACAGATAGTTGAAACAGTTGTTCAAAGGTTGATGGATAACCACCAAGAATCAGATACAGTGGTATATATTCTGCATTTCTAGCTAAGCAACAGCTAAATCATGTTTACAGCTTTATTTCTTAAAGCTCTTGTCAATCAGTGACCTAAAAGAGAAACACATTTCTTAAGCTTATGAGCTTAGACGTAGATTATGTTGGTTTGTAATAGCGGCATTGGCAGCAAACTTGTGCAGTGCCCAGCTGCCTTCTGACAGGTTTATTTCAGCTCTCAGGACTGTAATAACGTGAAGATGAGTTAGGGCTGGAGGCTTATATGCAACCGCAATGCAGGATTGCAGGACTTTATTCACAGAGTCAGTAGTGGGAACGCTTCTTCCTGAGTCATTGCTAAATCAGGGATCAGGCATGATGTTAGGAAGCAGAATTAGTTTCTTTCAGGGAAATTTGAAAAAAAAAATGAAAATATGAGCACTTCTGGTAAAAAACACAAACCACATTTTTCAGTGAGAGAAGGGATGTTGGGGCCCTTCTGCAATCCAGGAAGTTTCTGTGCTGGTGATTTAATTTCTCTACTGAAAATTCTCCTTCAGCTTCAATTGGAAAAAACAACATTATGTAGTTGCAGCTAGAACCACTCAAAAAAATGACAAATCTGTTTTCCATTAGTTCAGTGAAATTCTAGGTTGGGCACAAACTTTTACATTGAATGATTTGATTTTGCTTCATTTTGGTATTGCAGAAGCACTTTATTTACAATAAAGTGACCATATTTCATTTTGATGTATGCTGTATATAGCAACCCTTGTGACTCAGGCCACCCACGGGGTTTCTTATTTTGTTTTCTTGGGTTATTTTAAAAAAAGTAATTTACAGCAGTGTCTCACTGTACTGGGCTGTGACATCATGGCCAGAGAGTGCAGTAACTTTGAGCCCCACTCCATGATTTATGAAAATATTCTTCAGCAGCAGTGTCACTTACTTTACCAGAAAGAACAAGTATGCTCAGAGTCTTGATCCTACTCTCTGAGAATAGGAGAAGATGGTTTCTCTGGGTGGGAGGCAGTTGCTAAGTAAAAATTAGAGCCAAGCTGTCTGTTTGGGAAGTTGTTGAAGGGGAGCTGGGCTGCACGAGCACAGTCTCTGTGCATCTTTGTGCTTTGCTTCAGGAGCTGCACGCAGTGGAAGAAGGTGGCAGCCCAAGTGGCACAGCTCTGACACAGGCTGGGGATGGCGTTCCACAGAGTGGTAGTGGTCTCAGCTGGAACAGAGTCCCACTGTACGTTGTGACAGCCTTTGAGAAGGAAGGCACGGAGGCTCTGGGGCTGTTGCTTCGTCATGCCAGAAGGGCTGGTGGAACAAAGATAACCTGAAGGCGGAGGGAGTGGCCTGCTGCTCTGTGGTTCATGTGCACAATGGATGATACACTGGTAACCTTCTAACTTGAACTTCTACTGCTGGGTCTCTTCCTTCACAAGGCATCTTCCCAGAGCAATTCAATCCCGTGCATTGACTGAGACAGAAAACAGAAGTGGGTCAGGCACTGCAGGGTCAGTAGGAGGTATTCTGCATTATGGCTACAGAACCAACTCCTCTAGAGTTCTGAGAAATCGACTTCGTGGCTTCAGCTGTGTGTTTTAGGATAGCTACTATGTGTAGGTGGAATTTTGAAAAGAAGTAAACCCAGCCAATAAATCAGAAATGCTGTCTTCTGGAATCGTGACATCCATGTAATCTGCTAGCTGACTTGGAGGCAAGGCTCCATCAACACAAACTCCACTGCTTACAGGCATGTCAGCTTCTACAGAAACCTACACTAGGGACAAGACTGCTTGGGCTTCAAGGAGGTTTGCACAGCAGTGTTAGAACACCTGCACTTTTAATTTCACTCCTGAGCTCCTATTCTAATCTGGCCTCATGACTGACTACATGATTTCAGTTCTTCTCTGGGCTTCTTTCAGGGGTTTTTTTCCTCCATTTTCTCATGCTTTTTCCTTTTTCTTTTTTTTTTTTTTTTTTTTTTTTTTTTTTTTTTTTTTT